>JAOYSI010021933.1:1954-34611 GCA_025775065.1 Hiodon alosoides | reverse complement strand
AAAATGCAAATTAATTATTTAAAAATCATACAATGTGATTTTCTGGATTTTTGTTTTAGATTCCGTCTCTCACAGTTAAAGTGTCCCTATGATAAAAATTACAGACCTCTACATGCTTTGTAAGTGGGAAAATCGGCAGTGTATCAAATACTAGTTCTCCCCACTGTATGTAAGTACATGTTGCCCATTTCTTCATATTTCTAATGCAACTATTAAAGCCTCTCATTCTACTTCTGGAGCGAATTCATAAAAATATAGCGATCATGAGTGAACAAAATTGTTGCCACACAAAAGTATCCTGGATCCGGGTGTGAACTTCCTTCTTTCGCAATCACACCATGTTCTTATTTGGACACGTAGTTGAATATAGTTTGTGTCGTGTTTATGGACCGTCTGTCTGTGAAATATATAAATTAAAATAAAACGGGAGGAAAAATAAATAAATTACAATGGTTTCAACTTTCTGACTCCACCCTTTACTCAAAGCCCACAAATATAATATTTTCAGTATCTAATTTCCATTTGCAAAAAAAAGAGTATCTTTTTTGGTTATTTTGGAGAACATCAAACAGTGTACTATTCAACCTGAAAGCATGAATGATCTTTGATGGACAACTTTCTCTCTAAGGATGCCCTTGATAATGTTCAATTAAGAATAATTTATTTGCCTATTGAACAAAGATATTCTACTTAAATCTAGATTATAGACCTACATCTGAAAGTTTTGCTGTCCCAATTATGTCACCATTTTTGATAACTTAGACGTTGTGAGTTAACATTTCCAAGCCATACTTACATCAAAAACAAAGAGAGCAGCTCGATCTGAGGAAGAAGAACTCAAAGTGTCGCTGTCAGCGATTCTCCGCAGGATTGTACACCTCTGTGCCACAAAATTGCCTTTAATATGCCTGTTGGGGCAATGTTATGAATAGATCTCAGATTTCATTAAATAAGTGAGACTTGATTCTATAGGGCATACAGACTGTTAGTTTGCACATTGTAAAGCAATTTTTTAGATTTTAATTTTTAAGTCTTACTAAGATTTATTTACATGACATCAAAAACAATAATGATTTTCTTTTAATATCTGCCCTATTGTGATTTGTTGCTATGGGCCTCTTATATGTTACTGGTTACCAACCCAACTAACCAGTAACATTCTTAAAACCTAAAGCAATCTAAAAGAACAACCTGAGTAAAATTAAAGTTAAGTCTGGGATGAATATAAAGTATATAGATGGCTCATCTATATGGCCCTCCACAATGATTCAGCAAAACTTGCAGATACTCCAAAGAAAATACTTTTAAAGAGGAGCTGTTTTGTGCTAACACAATGCCATTTACTCAGATGTAATGTGTCTAAGCAGATCAATACTTTAAATTCTGTTCAAACCATCACTTCATATTCAGTGATGCATATTATGAAATATTGTTAGACCATGGATTACTGCGGTCATTCTTTCTAAAATATGTGCAAGGCCTATTTGCCTTTTTAATTATCAGTGATCAGGCATTACATAAGGCCACGTATGGAATCTTGTTTCCTGCTTAGCATATTAACATTAGTGCTCCATCCTGACAAATGGATCCAAACCAGTTGTTTTGTGTGGCAGGTGGAGACAGAGTCTCTGACGTTTCAGTCAGGTAACTGGGTTTATACTTAAGAGAGAATGGCATCTGCTTATGGCCCTGTAAGAAAGCACTTCTTTAAAACAGATGTGCTCCCCGCCCCCATCCCCTTCTTCATTCAACAATCCCTCATCTCTGACCACGAGGGCAGCTCAGTGACTGAGCCTCCGCACATTAAACTCAGTACTATTCTCTGCTCAACCCCCACACCCCTGTCAGGCACAAGGCTTGTGTTCACATACCAGCCAAATCCTTACACAGAGAGCTTATGCTCTCAAATGGGCTGAACTAGTATTGGATTTTTGGAATCTCATTAGGGATGTTCGGAATGTGTACAATCTCCACATGCTACACACGCGCACACATAGGTTACATACACATCAAACAAAGCAACGTCAAGGAAGTGAGCTGCCAGCCCTGTGGTATTAATAAACCAAATGTCTGTTACTTGGAAAAGCGGTGTCATCTGTGCAATGTTTCCCCCCCTGCTGCTCTTCTAGCAACTCTGTCTGCCCTTTATTGGTAGGTGGGAGCTGGGTGTGAGGTGCATCTGTCTTTGATTGTAGGCTGACCAGGGGTAGCATGGAAACCTCGCCATTCGGTCCTAAATCTGGAGTCAGCTGACCTTGACCGACACAGGGTTAACTTACAGGGCCAAGTGTTGCCACTGGGGGGTGATAAGAAGTCTTGGATGGTGCCCAGACAGATTTAAAGACCTGTCTTATCTCTACAGACATCTTATCAAGGGAGTGCAGCCTTCTTCATTTTATTTGTTCTTGCTATTATAATATATGTGAGGTGAATATGTCAATACTCTAATCGAACAGTGTTCCTTGCAATTGATCTTTAATTTACTACCAGTGTTTCTGTGTGTTTGAAGTAAATTCCCCAACATGGTAAATAAAGTCCTGCTTTGACCTTTCGAGAGTGAAAGTTACACTATTGATGACCTGGGGCCTCGGTGGACTACGATCTGTTCAAAACATTGCACAAACTTTTCAATATTGGATGACATTACTATGGACACACACAAACAGAGTAATTATTATTTTGGGTCTCAGATTTTAATTTCTTGTACTACATTTTAAATTACATTTTAGTTATTTAGCAGACGCTCTTATGCAGGGTGATGTACAAAAGTACTACATGCTCATATTACAGATTTATTGATAGTGCAAAATATAACTTTGGTGCTTACACAAGTTTGACCCTGAAACAACCTAAAATGAATCACATGTACACTCTTGTCACTCTTGCCCAACAATAACTAAAAACATGTTAAGATATATGTGAATCTGGATTTTCAATAACAGAATTATTTAGTGGAAAGTTAGTTTCAAAGAAATTCTCAGCCAAGCGAAATTATTATTCTCAGATAAATAGCCGACAAAAATGTCTATACTCTTTATTTAATTCTGCAGGCAGTTCCTCTCTTGGTATAATCTTACATATCCATGACATAATAATATAAAAGCTGATATGACAGCTTAAAAGCCAATAATGCAACCAGGTATTTCCAAAGCATTAGAGTTCACTGGTGGCAGTATTATGCCAGTCACTCTAACATACTTATTTATTATTTAATAGCGACACCCAGTGGACATATTAACAATTACGTTGCTCACAGTCTTTGAGCCACATCATTACATGTAAATGAATGCGGAGAACGGGGGATTACTGAGGCCGACAAGTATGTGCACACGGCTCACTTCTTCGAGCAGCACCTGACCCAGGTATGAATTGTGGTCTGGAGACTCGATAATCCATATATTTTCCTCTTTAAAGAAGAAAATACATGACTCTCAAAAAATCTTTAAAAATAAAGTGCAATGACCAATGTTTTTTCCCCCTCTGTCATTCCTGCTCCTCCATTTCCACCTGTGTTTATTTTATAATGTGTGATTTTAATTGACTTTAGTAATAATACATAATTGAGAAGTCATATAAATGTAATTTGACCTAAGGATAGATTTCACCTGCATGTTTTAATGATTTGTCAGTGCACTATTATCTTTTATTGATTCATATACAAATTTTAGCACATTGTCTTCAACAGGATCAGCCTTACAGACAAAATGTGTATTTATATTTTGAAATAAAAGATTATTGTGAGATCCCAGTCCCATTCTGACCTTCCCATCAGCAGCTACCGTGCTTATATATAACCACTGACCAAGAGACTGACACAGGTTATTACTGTATGTTGTGTTATGTCAGTACTACTGCTGCTAATCTGTGTGTTTTCTATGTGTGGGGTATTTATGTTAAAGCTTTCTCATTGTCAATATTAATGCAATGGTCGTACTGGTAATGCTCTTTTTTTGTCTATTTTAAAAGGGATTGAATTTTTAATTTTTTAAAATAATGATTTCACATAACTGAATTTTCTATTAATGCACAGAGATACAGCGCTGTTGTTCTTTTATTGTTGTTATTATTTACAACTGTGCAACTTTGTTTTGTAAACCTGCATTTGAAAGTACTTACCTTGTGTCTTGCTCTGCTTGGTTGGCAGTGGATTCAAATCGTGGGGTAGCAGTATTGTCTCCCCTTACAGCAGTAAATTTAAACATTGTTTTGACTGTTATAATAAGTATGTAGGACAAATTAAATACATAAATAATTTTATAATAAATTTAATTTTTAATGTTTTTTTTTTGTGTGTGTTAAATCTATCCAAACCACAAAAGTATAATGAAGTTTGAGAAATAAGGAAAACAGGAGGGGTCTTTAGCTTCCTAACAAGCTGCTGTCATATACAAAGCTTTCATTGACATACTGTGAAGAAGTTAAAATGGGAAAACCAATGTTTTCTAATGAAGTGGTTTGGTTGCCATGAGGGTCTCTCAGACAAGCATCATGAAAAATTCCTGCAACTTCTTGTTTTCCTGATGAGGAACTAATACTGTAAACACATCATTAAATGTTTCATACATTTTGTTAACCAGGACATAAAACAAACGGAACCGATGGGCAAATTCACAACATTAAATTTAACATGTCAGCATTTATTGTTTGTTCCACCCACCGTAATTAACACTAATTAAATTTTTTCAAACATTTATCATCTCCATGTAATGTGTGTTTTGTGTATATTTTTAGTAGTGTAGTTTAATGTAGTTTTTGTGAGTTGGGATTGGGTCTAGGGGTCTATTTGTGCATTTTTCTGAAATCTAAAATTCAGAGGGAGAAGGGGGGTCTCCATGCTCCTCCAATCTCCTTTTAGCACAGATTTACCAGATGTGGGAGCTGGGTGGGCCACTGAAGACAAAACGTGGAACAGATCAGGGAATTCTCAACTTACCTAGCTGTATTCAAATCACTTCCCTTCCTCAGGCAGACGAGACGCATTAATTTATTCATGAGTCCCAATGCACCCGAGAGGAAAATAGCGGCAAGGCCTCCCTGACTATGAGTGTTCCCCGTTTGGCAGTGTATCAGTGTCACATGCTGCTGGGTCAAGTGGACATGGACACCTAGTTTACTGCTGAAGTATCCCTGTCCATCAGTAGCTCTCCCAGTATGGGTATAAGGCAAAAGCATTGTGTTTTGCACTCATTGGCTGTTTTGCAAGAAAGCAAACATCATCAATATGTTCAACAGATTTTTTTAATTGAAAAAATTAGGTAGAGATAAGCTGATTGAGCATTACATAATACCGCTGGGATCAATCATGATATTTATGCATACTGTGGACGAGAGACAGACACAGAAAATATGCCTCTGAGACAAGAACACATGCAAAGACTTATTCAGAACATGACAACAGGATATACACAGAACAAAATGTGGATGTAGTCTGATGCAATGCAAGTGCAACAAAAATGGAAGCTCTCAGACTTAAGTCACATTCCCCGAAATTAAGGCTCACAGATTGTTTCTTACTTACCACTTACCAATATAGTTTTGATATTTAAATTGCAGGGATCAAATTACAGAAACAGTGTTGAACAAACATCATGTTAACCGCTTTTGACAAAAAGAACATGCATTTAAAACACAGATGACTGTTCTTTTTCCTGAAGGTCTTTTGAGATTACAAGGGTAAAAGAAAAATGTTCTCTAGAATTTATTTGTTCATTGGGCTGAAGACGTTCAACATAGCTGCTTGAAGGCACACTCAGGAAATAAAAATGCTACACCTATAACAATTACAAATTCCCACTACAACCAATTTGTAGCCTTACGCTGCAGTTTGTGGCATTGTTACACTGGGTTTTAAAAAAATTATCCATGCATTTTTAACAAACGCTATTCATAAAGTCAAATTGATTTAAGCAACCTTTTTTATCCCCTCATAAATGAACATTTACTCCTTATGGTGTTTAAAATCTCTGCCCGAGCCAGCAAAGGAAACAATGCAATTGAGCTTGAGCTTGGCGTTGCCAGGTTACAAAGGCAGGGTTTTTCTTTTCTTTATTTCTTTTTAGAACAATAGAACTATACCAAGAAAGTGGCAGGTGCAGTTTAAAAAAATATTCTATATAATGGAAAATGCATGTAAATATGGTGTTTTGACAGTATTTATAAAAAATACAGAGATACAAACATTTAGGTTTTTTTGTTATTTTTAATTGTTATTGTTATTTGCTGAAAACACATTCACCTGTAGGGTCATACAGATGGTCACTTTAATGGACCAATCGAGGCTTGAATTATACAAGAAAACCCTTGCAATCTGCATGTACCACTGTTTCAATGTGAAAGTTCCCTATAATTTATTTTCTTGCAGCCTGTGGGTTTCCTTTAAATGGTAATTCCAACTGGCCTGCAGGAGCTTTGTCAGAGGAGATATTTATGTAATCCAAGCAAAAGAAGTTGCTAATGAATTATTAATCAGCGCCATAGCCATATTTTGGAATCCACAGCAGGGCTTACTTACCAGTCAAATAACCACCCATGCAATATTCATCTCACAAAACACATGGGTCTGGCTGCCAAAGCCTAGCGAGTTACATAGACAAAAAATTATACAGACATACAAATCCTTTCCACTTGGAAAAAGCTATTGCAGCATGGTATCCCTTGGGAAGAAGCTGTGAGGTGGCCTAGCCTGAGAGACATAAAATGGCTTGACATCCACCAAGTTCCCACCCTGGGGGCTTCCACTAGCCTGGTAGCTTTGGAGTTCATAACAAACTGGGGTCATACATTGGAAATTAAATTAAATAGATTCCTCAAGGCCAGGGATTTCTAAAGAGTAGCATAGCGAGTGGATTGTCCAGGCTACGAATTGCACATCAATGCCTGGAACGCTGTGTTTGAAAGCCAGAACTGAAATAACCCCCAAAAGTGGAGAGCACAGTCTCTATTCTTTGCTTAACTAGCAGAATGTCCAGACAAGCAACTGTTCTTTGGATCAATCTCTCCAAACTCACGTGACTCAGCACACTGATTCTTCTTCTAAATTCTAAATTTTAATGAGTAATTCAGAACTTAGAAATAAGATTAGATTTGTGTGCGTTCCCTCCAGGATTTTGGTGTCTATTAGAAGTGGCTCTCACTGGCACCCTTTTTCAGAGCACAGAGCGTGCTCACAATCGAGGGGAAGATCAAGTTAGAAAGCATGCATCATCACATGTCAAGTTCCTCCTAACTAAGTCATTTTTCAAAAAAAAAAAAAAAATTTGTAACATAGTTAAAGTAGACACTAGGTTCTTCTAAACAGCCTTTATATAGAGTAATAAATCAGTTGTACATTATTTCTGTAAATTTTACACCATACAATAATGGTAATGTAACATTGTTCATTTGTAAACGTTACTTTGAAAGGGCCTGTCTTGCCCTGTGGAATTATTTTCAGTCTGAAAGCACAAGTTAACAGTAATACAGAGCTTCACCTGACTGCCTTCGCCACATCCAATGGTGTACCCTCTTTTGGGGAAGACAGTGAAATTGGGGTGATAGTTCAGGGACAGTGTTTTCACCTTTGCAAAAATAAAACATGCTTCCCTAATGAGCAATTTACCTTTAAAAATTCAGGTTGGACATATATTAACGGCTCCATTAAAATTTTTGTCTTGGACCTGTTACCGTCTGTGAATTGGCTCATTCTCTATACCAACACTAAACAATCCTGTCTCCTCCACAAAAATGAAGCATGGAAAAAAAAAAATTGGCTCCTGAAGCCTGAAACCTATCCAATTTTGAATTATGCCAATTTACTACTTTCACGTCAACAGGGTGATATGAGAATTCCTGGTTCCAGTACCAATGCATGCCCTCTAATTGCAGGTCTCACTTAGTGTCAGACAAAGCAGTTATTCAATTTCTCCTTTCTATGCCTTTTCTCTAGATAGACTTATGTACATGTGGATTGAAAGCAAAATGCTTTGGAAAATTGAAGTGAGTGAGTCTTATGTGGAAATAACACTAGTGAAAACCTCACCCTAACTATGAAAGATCTTTTGCTTTTTAAAGGAATGGATAAGTTTGATATTTTTGTAAAAAATCTGTATGCTAAAATGCTCTGTTGCAGTTCACATTTGCAATCTTAGTTTTAAAGGAATAAAATATGCTGGACCTCCACATTGGGCTTGTCCACATAGGATCCAATGGCCAGAAAATTACAATTGTTGAGGTGTACAAAATAAAAAATAAAAAATCAGTGTAACTGTCATGAAGATAGTTGCAGGAATATGAAATATTCACAAAACACTTTTGATGAGAAGAGAAATACAAGAAAACAATGTTTTTACTTTTCAGTGTTTAAGGGGAAGTAGAAAAATTCTTTAGACGTTAGCTGTTAAGGATAAGAAGAAGCTCCCCCCTTCATTCATTGTTGATGGGGCACCACAACCAGGGATTAAAGACCATGATGACAAACAAGGTTAACAAACAACCGCAGCACAATAATACCTGAACAAGTACTCCTTAACACTGTAACCACTACACATATCAGTGTACAATTTGCCAGGTATAAATCCTTTATGCCTTGAAAATAAAACGGGCTGAATAAGAGATTTTTTTCTTATACCTCTGAGGAAAAAAAATGTTATAATTTTTCTCCACCACTAGATCAGGAAACAAACCTCAAGACTAACTAAAAATAGTTATGCTGCGTGGAAAGACCATAAGGACATAGGGCTAGTCTTTTTTTATAAATTGTTGTCCTTGTTGCTAGTGTAGCTGACACCAGTCCACAGATAACTTCACCAGTCAGTTCTTTATCTATCCATATCAGACACCCAAGATTGCATCGCCGTTTCTGGCTTGAAAACTCTGAAATCAATCAACAAGTTACAGATTAAACTGCAATATTTGTTTATACATTGGCAGCTATACCATTAGAGTGTGACAATAACCAAAATATCTATAGCTAGCAAGCTAATAATATAATTACTAAAAGCAAAAATTAAGGATGCTGCTGCTGTGCTAAATATTAGACAGCTAGCTAACATTAACTATGTTAGAAAAAATATTTCACTAGTATTAGCTAGCAGTTCAGACTAATCCAGTGCTGTAAATATATTTCAGCTAAAGGAGGCATAAGTAATTTTTTTTGTGAAACCTTCCCCTTCTTCCAGCTCTGCTGGCTCTTTTTTAGAGTCTTGATTGTTGGCCTGAGTGTGATTACCATCAGTGGAACCCGATAAAGAGAAGACTGCCTTTGCCAGCCCTGACAGATCTGTTTCACTACCAGGTTCTCCCAATTGGGCTCCATGGGGCCCTAGCCACCTTCAAAACCCTCATGTGTTACTGTGGCCTCACAGGGAGTACCCGGAGAGGCCTACCATGACGACATCATCATCCAATCCTGATCCTAGGTCTTAGGAAAGGCAGGCACAATCCTCTGCTCCCTTTGCCAGGCGTGCCACCTGCCCCAACACGAGGCCCAGTACCTCAGCTGTCATATTGGTTGTGGTCTCCTGAAACCCCAGGAGTCCTAGAAAGCTATCCTATGCAAGCATGGAGTGTAGATTTACTGGCAGCCTATTTACCATTTGCCTAACATAAACTTGCTTTGTATCACAGAGAATGTAGTTTAAGTGAACAATGTTTGCCTTTAATCTGAGTTTTTAGGCCCAGGTTCTTGATCTAGTTCTTTCATTTCCTTTACTACAACTGGGCACCATCCATGAGACAATAGCAAACCACCCCCCAACATCAGTAATTTCCCTCATTGTTAGGGAACTGCTCTTATCCAGGGGCAGATTGACACACCTGAGTGTGGTTCCCCTTAATGATATCACACTCAGCTGTAAACAATTAAAGCAAAAGCAAAGCTGCTGGAGAGAGTTATTTTTCCTTTTATGTGCAGAGGCTGAAAAGCCTACGTGTAATGCCCTTGGTTTATATTTCAATCAGACTGAAATAATCTTTTAGTTTGCTTTGTGTATAATACATTTAATAAACCTGAATATCTAGCTAAGTCAGTTGTCCCCTAAAAAGTTTTGTTTGTATCTTTTGGTTTTGTGTTGCAGTTTCATTATTTTATTGCCTGATAAAAGCAGTGAACTGACACTCATTTTCCCTTTGTCTAATCACACCTAGATGGGGCCCGCCCTGGCATGCCATGACCCTGCAAAGCACGAGTTCTAGAAGCATTGAAGCATCAAATTTCGGTGTTTGATTATTTACCCTTTCTGTATGAAAAAAAATACACTCTAGTAACAGTGAGTGATTCTTACCTGAATTGGAGACTTTGGCTTCTGTGACTTAATGAATGTGATCCTCCATGCCTTCCTTTCTCTGTCCAAGTAGATTGATGACCACAATCATTCTATGATGCCAACAGAACTTCAGCACACAGTAATTCAGAAACATTTTGTCTGACTGTTGGATACTACAAAAAACATTCATCCAACTTTAAGTAGTTTTAGATCGAACTGTCTTAGCCATTATGAATATTATGGTTTACTGATGTAATCCCCTGGGAAGATTTAGGCCATAGACTTAACCCAGCAACACTGCCAAAGCAGAGCTGGACGTAAGGTAGGTAAATATTTATTTATATTTCAGAGGTGCTAAAGGTTGCAACAAAGTTGCAAAAAATAAAATTAACTAATCCACGGGTAAACGAGACAAGCCGCAATATCCTGGTTGGCAGGCCAGGATGGCTGGCCCTGATGGCGTCCAATCGAGGTATTTAAGTGTGATGAGTGAAGAACGAAAGTAGACATTATCTGCTCAATATAATTGAAAAGTTTATATTGGTGTTGAATTATTCACCCAATGATCATTTTGTTAGCTGGCCTGTGAAGATTAACCTGTGCTGCGCAGATTGTATCATGAAGCTAGTTTTAAACTCTTCTTGAGTTTTGAGATTTGTCAGTTCAGTTAGTAATTAACTGCCATAAAAACAAGATTCTGAGACCAGATAGCATTCAGGGTGACTGGAAAAGACCTCGAGTTCATCTGGCTTTGTGAGAAAGGAGTTTTTTTTCACTGGCAAATAACACTCATGGTGACCGGTAAAACCCAGAGCCCTTTGCTGCAGCTGGTGCGTTTGGGACTGAGTGAGAGAAAAGGCTGTTCGCTTGCCAGAGCTACGATGGCAGGCCAGCAATGGGTTTCAGGATACTGTGTGTGAGGGCCCAAAACTTACTGTTCGTTTCCATTCATGCTGTGAGTTGTTCTGTTTATTTTCTTTATTTTGTTTTCTGTGATCTCAATGGTTATTTCCTAAATATTGTGTACAGTAACTAAAGTATAACTACAGTTCAATTACATTTTAGATGGAGGGAGGGAGAGAGGACTTTTTTTATTTATTTCAGGTCTTGAATAGGTCATAGACCATAGAGGTAGTCTGATTAATCCAAATTATATTGTAAGACATTAATCTAAATTAATCCTTTTTTTATTTCTGTATAAATTGAGACCAACAATTTATATAAAAGACAAAGTGTCGTATGATGTAGTAATTATATTTCTATTTATTACAAGAACTTAACTAGTTTTTTTTCAGATCAGTCGTATTGTGACGTTCTTCGTTCATAGGTTGCAAACACTAAGAAGACCCGGGGAGGTGCACAGCTCCCAATTCTGTGCAACTCTCAATTCCCTAACAGCCCACCAAACATGTACAGGAAATTCTGTCACTTACAACTATACTTAAAACCACTGCCAGGCTGACCAGAGACCCCGACAGAGAGGCATAAGGAGAGGGTAGACTCTGGGTACAAACACACATGTTGATGGTGGCCAGACTGGAACATACAAAAGGTAAGCATATGCTGAAAGTAATAGAACACACTAAAACATTCCCCTCTCCCTCCACACAATTGGCATCCCATAACAACAACATGAACATAAAAGGGGAAAATGCACTACAGGGGGAGATAGGGAGGCAATATGCAAATTAGAAGGATAACATGCCACTGCACAACTGAACTGTCTAAAGGACATTACATTGCTCAGGGGCTCGAACGTTACAGTATCATGACAGTGTTATATTGTGGCAACTAAAAATATTTTTGGTTTTAACATACCACGCATAGTAGAGGGCTGGGGCGTTACATAAAATGAAATATTTTCCTTGTTATCTAACTCAAAACAACTAAAATATAAATTCCTGATAAAATCTAACCCAGTGCGAGATCAAAAGAAGTAACTCCTAAAAGTCTGGAAGAATGAGAGTAAGGGAGTCAATCTATAATGGTCAGCCTGAGTTCGAATGATGTGTGTATTCTGAAAAAGTGATTATAGTGAGGATTCCTCTTGATGTCCAACCTTGGAGAGGAAAGAAGAGACACCGATGATGTTCAAGAGACATCCACCTGATCTGTTCCAAACGAATACATCAACAGAGCACTGGGAGACCTACTAGCTCAAACAGCAAAACCTTCAAGTGACAACAATGCGTGACGACACCCAAGAACGTTTTCAGGAACCATTCCCTCTCCAGGTTGGAGAGGAAAGCCTGGATAACTGGATGGAGCTGATGGTTGAGGAATGTCATTGATCAAAAAAAGAGAAGAGATCCTGAGAGGTCCACCCTTGGAGATCATCTCAGCTATCTGATAAACCAACCCTGAAGCCACTCCCCAAGAGTATTTATGAGCCATTGATAGTGCTTTCAGAACCCCCTGAGTCACAGTTGGGCTGGCAAGAAATGCTGAAACTGATTAATTTGGCTCCACTTTCCAACAATACTGCCTCCAAATGTGTTCCTATGTGTGGAAAGTGGACTAGAATTGGGGATTGTAAAACATCATCTGCTAATGGAGGCAACTTAATCAGCCGGGCCACTAGTCGGTTGTAACGTTTGTCCTTAGCTTGTATCTGTGTTGTTCAAACGTGTCCATCTTTTCCTGGGTAGACATCAATGATCCTTCCAATTGGCTATAGTACTTGGGGGAGCTGAGGGTCCACAATCATGACTACGTCATTCACTGCAAGGTCTTGACAGTCCTTCTGCCACTTCTCTCGAGTCTTTAGAGCTGGCAGGTAGTTGATAAAGTGGGCTCGGAAATAGTTGAAAAGGACTTGACTATGGTGCCATCTTCGACGCCTCAGCACCTCTGAGTTTGTAAATGCCACTTGGGGCAGTGATGCGTCCCACGGGGAGCAAATTTGAGGTGACAGGATTCAGATCTGGGGATACATAACCCAGAGAATTGGAATTGAACACGGTCCTCAGTACCTCCTCCATCACGCACTGGTCCCCTAAGGTCACATGAAGGGCATTCAAGGAACATATCTCACATACTAACATACTCCCCCGAAGTGTGGTGCCCCTAGTGGGTTGAACCTGAAATTGATTTTCTGCTTTGCCAGCTTCGCTCCTATCTCAGGGCTAAGCTCAGAGAAAGATTTTCAGAGCTTGTGTCCCTTGCCTGGAAATTTGTACCTTTGTCTAAGATGAGCTCAGCAGGCATTCCTCTTCTAGCTATAAATCTTCTTAAAGCCATGAGGACCGAGTCAGGTCCAGGAGGGTACACCGTGTTGTAAGGCATTTAAAAATAGTCCCCCATCTCTTCTCTGTCCTCCGTCCCATCTTAATAGTTTAAGGTCCAAAGCAATTAATCCCTGTTGAGAAGAATACAGGCTTCATAAAGTGCAATCTCACTGGAGGCAAGTCTGCCATCACTGGCACTGTAGGCTTGGCACGCCACAGTTGGCACTTCACACAACAGTGCTGCTGAAGTCTTATGACCTGTTGTACCGATGTGGTAAATTCCTAATTACTAATTACGAACATTGAGTAATTTTTTTTATGAGACTCGCTTTTTGCGTTCTGCTTCTCTCCCTCTCACAGACACAAAAAGAAAAGAAAAAACTCACATACATACATTACACACACTTGCTCACCCATCCAGACCACTCTCCTGCCCCTAAACTAGGGCACTTTTGTGCCTCGCTATGGATGAGAGAATCTGCTAAATGACTTTTTAAAATAATTTTTAAAAAGCACCACTACTTTAAACACAATATTGTTAGAATGTGATAGGGGGACTGTTATCTCATGAAAAATGTGGCTCGACAACATGCTTCTAAAATAAATTATTTTAAATAAATTTAGAAGGCTCAGTATTTTCTACCATTTTAAAATGTGCTTCATTCAATACACGTCAGTTTTGGCTATCAACACCCAGCAAACAAAGGATGACGAGGCATCTGCATGTGGTTCTTCCAACCCACCTGAATCACTGGGGAGCCGTGACCCCACTTCATATAGGGTCAGGAGATTTAGCCACACTTCTTGCAGGGTGGAGGAGGGCTGCCTAGTAGAGATCCGGTGAACTGGGGTGACCACAACCCCATCAGTCAAATGGCCCTTGTAATTTACTTACAACTAAGCTGCGCGCGTAATCCTTTGTCTCTACTTGAATAAAACATGTCCCTAGCCAAAAGCCCAACCTTTCCCAGGAATCCCAGCCTCAGACGTGGGCACTTGAGACAGCAATTCATATTTTAACTAAATTAAATAAATAAGTGGCAGATACCTCTAACGCCACTGCTACTAGGAGTTTTTCACTTATTTCCCTAGCCATCACACCATTGTCTACAACATAATGATCCATTGATCCACTTCAATCTGACACTCAGATTAATCATTTTACTAATAAAAGTGTCCTAGCTATTGTAGCCCCCTCTTTCCCATCTTCTAAAAAATTTTAAACAAAAACTCTGAACAACAGACTGTGCATAATTAATCTCTCATGATGAGACATACTTCACTCATTAGGTGGCGTCTATATGGGCCGTCTGGGCCCACAGTGAAGAACAAAAACAAAAAACCTCCATGCTCAATTATGTGCACATTTATTTTACAGAGTTTATTATTCAACCCAATGATAATGAAAAAGTTTGGACCTTATAATCTCCAATACTTCCTAAATTCAATTTCTCAGTCTGTTAATTTTATTTATTTATCTTTCTATTAAGAATAAATTGACATTTGAATACAAGGTTAATAGGAGTAATGCAGATCACAGGGTTTTGATATAAAATGTCATATTGAAACTAATGTTCTAAAATCAGTTGAATTACAGATGGATTGAGACTTAATTATGAACACTGACTGCTAACTGGCTTGGTTATAATTACCTTGTAATACCTACTTTTTCATTTCTACATAAGCATATTTTATTGTGTTAAATATTTATCTCACTGTCTCACTCCTAAAGCTATGACAGCCTACGGCTTAATAAACAATTAATAAACAATTTCCTTTACACTAGTTTAACAACTGTAAAATCCTGGGTCCCCCCAAATTTCTGTAGCTTAGTACCCATAGCTGTGATTGCCAGATTTGATTGTGTTTGGCTATTTTCCAAACACAAACATACATATTCCTGCAAAAACAAATTAAATAATGGTTGTGTGTAAATAATGGAAATGTATGTGTTGATTAATAAATACAAAGGACATGGTTTTGCTAGGCAATGGAATCACAGGATGAATCACTGGATGAATCACTTGCAACCCATTGGGTTTTACCCATTAAATTCAGCTTCATTGGTCATAATTGCCGAGTAAAATAAATGAGCCGTTAATTGTTTCTCCCAATGCGTCACATCTCATATTTCACCTCCATGAGGACGACGGAGCACCTGTGAGTCTCACAGTCATTCATCAACATTTGACATGCTGATTAGCTCTTATATTCCCCACCTAACCATCATAGGTGCATAATTGATTGTTTCGGTGCCAAGGGTCCAAAATTCAGAATGTCATTGCTCTGGGATTAAAAAATTGAAGATTTCTTAAACAATATACAAAAACTCCCCCTAATCAGTAGACACATCTGAATTAGTTCAGGATCCAATGGAAAGACAACAAAACTAAGGAGTGAAGGATTCTGGTCTGAAGACTATATAATGAAATATAAGAATGTGGACTTTGGGGTCATTTCAAGGTACCTGGTACCTGTCTTTTTTAGTTTTCCTTTTCTTACAACCCAGCACAAGTTAAAATGTGTTGCTGGTCACCTCGTCCCTGTCCTCTTTCCATATTAAGAGCCCCCTTTACTAAAACTAGACTGAGGACCTCAGGCTCATTTGCTCCTATCGCCAAAACGATCCGGCAGACTCTTTTGTACTTAGCCGAAGAGAAGCTCCGGAGAAAAAGGTCATTATCAGAGAACAAAAGCAACGCCATTTCCTTCACCCCAGCAAGGACGCATAGATAAATGGGCTATCTCCTCAATCCCACCAGACCCATAGAAATGCATACAGGAGAGCAAAGTGAGCACTCAGCTATACTTGGGCATGAGTCATTGCCACAGGACCTCTCTACGCAGAGCGTAGAGCTCTAAGGATTCATGTCTCACAACGGGCCTCCTTGCAGTGGCTTTGACTTACTTTCAATATATTAGCACATGCTCACACTGCAACATGGAGCCATATGCAGGCAGTAAAAGTTTTCTCTGAGTACTTTTCTTACCTGTCTGTGAATAGCTTGTACTTATTTTTTCAGTCAAGCAACCCATTTTCTAGAAATTTATTGCAGATTGTTGACTGTCCTGACAATATATCAGAGCCAAGGGAATTCAGAACAAGTTGATGCTGTATCATCATGTTCCCTTTTGAATCAGTTGAGGTGACCTGCGGTCTTTACTGAATGATGCATACATTTTTCCATATTTGGTATTATTCCTCTAATAACAAAGAAAAAGGAAAAATAACATACAATCTACGAGTACTGCATAACTCAATATAATCCCCTCTTTCAGCAATTCACTTACTCTTTTTTTTTTTTATCGACTCCATTTGTGATTGTTCCTCAGAAAATATACCCTAAACTAGACAAGCAAGCTAACGTCAGAAGAACTAAGAAATGTGCCCCAGATAAATCTAATCCTGGTTAAAAAGCAACCTTCGTAATGGAATAAAGCATGAATCAAGAAACAAGGGTCAGGTTCTCATGGGACCTGATTTCCAATTATAGTGACACAAGAATATATGTACATTGTGATCCTCTGTGTAAAGTAGGCTTAAGATTCAATCTTTTGACATACACTAATATTTCACTAAAATTATATCCAAACAGAGATGAGGTTCAATCATCTCACAACTCTAAGAAAAAAAAATGTTCTGTTTGGAAATGAAGTAATGGACCTTATTGTGGAAATACAAATGTCAACTGTAGCCTAGGGTGTTAGGATACTCTGAAGCCTGAGTTAGAAACTTTTCTGTAGGTTTCTAGTGCACTTCATTACATCGATATTAGTTCTATGAAGGAGGCACTCGCTGTCACAGACAACCCACTGAACAGTCCCACAATCATTCTGTTGTATTGATGATTTGATATTATGGAGGAATGTAGAAGATGGGTAATAGTTGGGACCAGTGTTATTCTGAAAGACACCCACAGGATGGTATCATGCCAAACTGTATCATCTCTGCCTTCTAAAATAGACTGATGGGCTGGCAATGAATTGTGCTTCGTGACATTATGATACTGCCAAAACCTTCAACTGTAGAAGTCTTCCACTACCACTTACAAATAGACATGGAAAGATATCTGTGCATAGCAACTCAGCTATGATATTCAGAGCTAAGTATTTCCCTTCAAACCATTTTATGATACAAGAGGGTTGCCAACCAATTTAGATTTTTACAGACATGACAGTCTTAATTTGACCATCTGACTTTTTGTCGACACCAAGCAGCATAAACTGATACAACAATAACAAAAATGTTTTGGTCAGCTTTGGCAACTCGCACAGTTTTGGCTGAAATGAAAATCAGCCAAATGTTCTTTGACAGTTTTTGCATAACAATGCCATTCCCAAATCACTTTCGTCATATGTTACTCTTGATAGAAAATTGTTTTGTACAACACTGTTAAGAATTTTGAGCTTTGGTTCTAATTTTGAGCTTCTTGTTAAAATCCATGTTATTGTCACACAACTAGACAAGTCTCCATTATGAATCATATGCTATTATATCAACTCATAGACATTTACATTTTTTTACAGAATTACGTGTGTAAGGTTTTTTACTGACTGTCCATAAATATATAGATGGCTGACAACACTCTACAGTATGCTCATAGTCCATATTGAACTTGTTTTCATCTATCTTATGTTTTGCCACACATTCCAGACTAATGCTGTGTATCACAATATGGTATTTTTGTTTGTTGCTACACTTAGATAATGATGTCTTTCCTTTTTGATCCCATTGTATATTTCTTCCTGGTCAGTTCTTTATTACAAATTTGCACTTTCCGCAGCCTTTGTCACTGGGGCTCCTACAAAACCTTCACCTACAATTATGTTCTGTTCAAAGACTCTCAGGTTTCCTCTTGAAGCCGAGCTGGTTCATAATACTGAATGTAAAGTATAGACTACTTATACATGAAAATAGAAATTCTTGGTATATATTTGCATATTTCACATAACACTCATGTGTATGAACTCTGTTTGTATACAAAATTTTACATTTGTCCTGTTTATTATTTTTGTGACTGTTGCATTTACGAAAAGTAGATTCTCTTCTTACTAGAGGTCAAGAAAAGTTTTCACAGTTGTATTTTCTAAATCCATATACATTATACGGATAACAAACAGAGAAGATCTTTTTTTTCTGTGTTAATAATGTTTATGCTCTGAAGTGCATCCAATCGAAAACATACAGAAAAGACTGGCTTTAAGATTTTAAATTGAAAAGGATTAGAGACTAATGTAGCCAAACCAGCCTTGGCAGCTGTGTTACAGGATTTTGGACGCCAATCCATCTATAAGTCATCAGCACATTCTCTCTTCAAGATAATGTACTTCTGGTGGGATTATGCTGCTTTTAAAACATGCTTTCTATCCTCAAGCCTCAATTGTTAAATGTTTTCTTCTTTTAGGTTGTTTAGAAATAGCATATTCACATGCAAAAATAAATAAATAAAATTAAACAAACCAATTACATTTTCTGATTCCCCCTACACTTCTCACTTAGTGTCTCACTATTTCACAGCTTTCTCTACAGGTGCCTCGGGAGCCCCCTAGCTGGAACAGTGCCTCCTCCAGACGGGGGATGATATAGTTTCTGTAAGCTGGGAAGGCGCTTGGCTGACTGCATAATTTATCAAGGTCAGGCGGTCGCCACAGTAAAGGCCTGATGGTGGCACAGCACTCCACCAAATCCCTGTGACTGCTCCTTACATTGGAATCGGATTTGGTGAAAATTTCTGCCTCTGCTTTATCTTGTCCTTGGCCAATTATCACTTGCACGGGAGAGAAGGCGAGAATACTGACGTGAGTGGTAGCTATCAGCACAACAATTAATATGCAATATGTCTGAAAACCATTAAGGAGCCCTGTTGGCCCTTTTGAATCTAAACCGAGTCACAAACTTAATCTCATAATTTGTAATACCCTTAATTAATAAATCCTGAGCCTAGCCTATTGTGAGTATGCTCCATGGTTTTCATTAGTGGCCCCTAGTTACTCAGGGTGTACAATTAGCTGTAAACTGAAGCCATGGATTAGGCTTGAAGGAGAATACCAAGCAGACGATTAAACAATAGGAATTACTTTGATGTGACTGACATCCACCCCAGACCGCCAGGCTGCAGAAACGTATCCTCTTCCGCATACAACCTGTTCATTATTATAAGACTGCCCACCTGCATTCATTATACCCAGTGAATCTAATACTGACCAGCCCCCTGCTCAGTTCGAGTGGGTATCTAATTAAACTCCACTAATGAAACAGGGAAGGTGAGAAGTTGCAGCCTTGCTTCCTCACAAGTTCTAAGGAAACTTTAAATAACAGTGAAGAGTGAGGAAGCCGATATCACTTCCATGCAAAGTTCCATAGAACTTTTATCCAAGTTTGTGATGGTCACTCAGCAGGATGCAGATGTTCTCTTGACAGATGGTAATAATAAAAGAGTTGCTTGGGGATTGTAGGAGGATCGCGTAGAAAACAGAATTCTAATTACACGCAGGAGAACCCCTGCTAACATTATCATTGGTATAGCTTTTGGTAAAAGGAGGTGAAGAGGTAAATATGGCACGATGTACAGGAAATTACTTTTTTTTTCCATCTGACACTGATGATTGGCAGTACCAATCAGTGGTTCAGATAGGGAAGATAAGGTGAAATTGAACCTATGTGACAGTCATCTTGATGGAATCCTACCTGTCTAACTCTTTTATTGTTGGCTGACAAAAAGCTAAAGAAAAGCAATTAAGGTAAGTGAACAGAAGAACAAATTGAAGGTGGATGAGACTTATCCTCAGTAGCCTGCAGCTGACCAAGATCAGGCAAAGAGGGGGGGCAAGAATGACAGGATCACTGACAGAAATGTATTTTTCTAACTCCCTTAAGACATGGATAAGGGTTTAGACTTTAAAACTTGGACTACCAGAAGGACTAAAAACAAACACGACAGACATTCAACATGCACACTGCATTGTTTTAAATCAGACCTGATCAGAAGCTTCCCCCTGGGACCATTCTAACCTATCTGCCGTTAAGTAAAGATCAAACTAACATAACATTCTGAAAAATGCTCAAATTTCAATGTAAAAGTAATTTGCATTCTAAAATAACCGCCCTCCTTCATACAACAAAAGCACTCTTGATAGAGAAGAGTTAAACAGAGTTAAAAAGTTTATACAGCCTCTTATATTATTGATTTAAATGTGATTAATTTCATTTAGCTAATTATTGGTTGGATAATTACAAATAATAAATAATAAATCATACAAATCTAATGTACAACATTAGGACATGGATAATATGTAGAGGGTTAAAGTGCAATTGGACATGAAAAGAGCCTTCAGCCCACTCATATTCGAACTAAAATATGCCCCCAGTCTTTGATGATGTTGGTAAATTCTTTATTTGCCCCCCAAACCCACCCCTGGCCAGAAAAATAATTGTCCAGGTCTTGGTTAGATGAACACAATAATTGAAATCCTTGAAAGGCCATTTAGGTGTCATATCCAGTGACGGATTGGACACCACTTTGCCTCCAGAAGAGCCCTGAATTCTTCGGGGCAGGGATTCTACAAGTCGGAAATGTTCCACAGGGATGTTGGTCCTTGCTGACACAATTGCATCACGCAGTAGCTGCAGTGGGACATTAATGCTGCAAACAGCCTGCTCCATTTCCCAAAGATGCTCTATTGGGTTAGGGTCTGCGGACTGTAGGCTACTCAAGTACTGAGTTGCTGAACTTGCTGTAATATTCCTGGAACCATTCCAAGAAAATATATGATTTTTGCTGGAAGTATCCATGTGACAAAGGGTAAACTATAGCCATGAAGGGATGCACCTGATCAGCAATAATGTTCACATATACGGTTGTGGCACTCAAACGTTGCTCAGTTGGTTTCATAGGACCTAATGCATGCCAGGAAAACATGCAATCAAACCGTTGATGCAGTTCTGCACACCACTGTTGTACTGCACTGTATATGCCTGTATCTGGCCTGACTGTTAGCTTGCACAAATCTTTGTCATTTTCATCTGACCTCTCTAATGATTTTATTTATTACTTTCCCACAGGACAGCTGCTGACTGGTATTTTTTGTTAGTCACACCATTCTCTGTAAAGACTAGACACTGTTGTGCATAAACAGCTCAGGAGGGGAACTATTTCTGTTCATACCATGTTCAAAGTCGCTTATGTCAATCGTTTAGTAACAGTAAGTGAATTCCTTGATGCCAGTCTGCTTGCTTAATAATGCAGGTCATGGCCATGTGGCTCACTGTCTGTAGGAGCGATCCATTTTCTAAACACAGTGATGTACCTAATAAACTAGTCACTGAGTGTATATGCTTTGATGTTCACTTTTGTTTTCCTTTTACTGGGTAATTTCTTTAATAGTCACTGGTCCCTTAACCCAGTAGGATGATAATAGAACCTCAGAAAGCAGCAGAACTCCTTGCATTATTAACTAATATGCTTCCCGCTATGTTGCTTGAACGGCTGTCCTTTGGATAAAACTCCACACCGACACTCAATACTGTGGTTTACAAAAGTTGTACAATGTCAAACATCATAAACAGAAGGACTTTGTAATATCTCCTTCCATCCATTAGCTGTGGTAGATGTTATCAAAATACCTCCCAACAGCAGCTGTTCGGCGATATTGATATGCCCAGTGGGGGCTCAGGCAACCCATGTCAGCCTATTGCACCTTGCAGCAATCAGACCATGGCAATTTATACCTGTTGGCTTCTCCAGTGCCAATCAATAAGCATATTTAGCATGTTTAGGGTCTTTCCCTGGAGCCCAGTGGGGATGGTTACCACCTCTGTGAATTCTAGATGATCCCCACTTATAAGGATAAACCAAAGTGGTTCACCTGTGGCTCCCAAAGCCACCGGTGTGAGTCACCTGCTCTCAATGTAGCCCCAAGAGGCCATCAAAGATCCCCAGTTACTGAACACTGTGCCAAATAGCCAAAGTACTGTCCCATGAAGGGGCTGACATACATGTAAAAGAGCCCTTTGCTATGGCCCTTCTTGGAGCTGAAGGGCCTCGGAAGCAGACAGAGCAAACCATATCTGTTCTGTTATAGCTGATCTCTTCGTCAGGTTGATGGCAGCCTGGGACCACGATCTTACAAGAGCTTCATTTCCTCCGCTGAACTGCTGTAAACAAGGCAATGCAATTTAATCGTGGACAGAACAGACAGGGGGTGCAGTTCAGTGGGTTCAGTGAAGGTTTTAAAAACAGAACGTCTGAAAGCAGAGGAAAAACGCATGAAAGCTGTCGCAGTTTTAACAGCTCCACCTCCACAGAAATGAAATCGGAGACTCTCACCATCTGGCAAACCGATAAACAAAATGTGTTTTAATTGAACACGAGAAGCTGTGACTAAGCCTTCCTTGAAGTTTTGTACCATCTATCATTTTATAAGTATATTTTACATTATTGTAACATCTACAAAACACATAAAGCAGGGTATTAAAAGAGATTTTACACAGATTGTATTGTTCTGAATCATTTCATTGTACTTCAGTGTAATAACTGAATTACAACTTCTCAGATGTCTACATCTTTCTTCATTAATAAATAGTAAGAGCAAAAATTATTTTAAAGGGAGAAAAAATTTAAATGCATTTATAATGCATTTTACAACTAAAAACCCTTGATTTATTATTCCCTACTTAGAATCAGACATCATATGTTTACATTACAGATGATTTAGAATCTTAAATTAAATTAAGTTACTGTGCAAAGAATAAGAGAGGAAAATCGTCATCAATACAATTTTATTTCTTTGTGCCCATTAAGAAACAACACAAATTCAATATCATAAATAATAATAACCTTACAAACTTCTAATACAACCACAGAGTAAAGACAGCCTTTTTATCGACATTTTAATAAAGCACACAATCTTCTAATACATTATATGAGTAAAGGTATCTAGCTCACAGAAAGCCTTCATTTTTAAGCAACTTTATTAGCAATAACTGCTACCCACAGAAGACAGAACTATTTATAAAAAAAATTATCTCAATGATACAGTGATAGAGCTGTTTTTTTCTCGTGCAGATAAAATTGTTGCTGTTGTTTTTCCCAGTCCTTAGAGTAACCTTCCCTTTTGATAATGTGGGATTAAGTCAATCAGATATTTCATCATTACCATATAGTTTCAACTGGTTAGGAGAACTGAGCAGGAATAAGGCACGGGTCCAGTAGATTGCTGGTTCATATCCAAGGAGGGAACACATCTGTTGTGTCCTTAGGAAAGGTAATTAACCTAAATTAATTCAGCTGTATACACTGATGAAGTGCAAAACCGGAGCCTATGAAAGTAATTCTGTACAATGAGAGTAAAGGGTGAGATAAGAGAAGTGTACATGGAAAGGATAGGACAGATCATAAATGCCTGAGTGCACTCTTAGTGCTCCTGTGCAATGCATGGCATTGATTACCTCATTAGAGTTAAACATCTGTATCCACACCTTGAAATACTTTGGAGCCCTGCATCCTTGCCTCCTCTGATTTATTCTTCTTTTTATGGCCGGTACATTGGCTCTCACAGCTAGGATGGCACATCTGTGTTTAATTAGCAGGCACATAGATAGCCCCAGATATTGACTGTTAGCTAATTACTTGTCTATTAATAATTTTCAAAAAGTAATTAAATGCTTAATATTTGATATAGATGGAATAATTAGTCAGGCGACTCTCACCTGTGAAATAGTTATTAAAAGTTAATATATTTGGGGTAATTAATGGAAACAAGATTAAGACTATAATTTCCACCACCAATAAATCATGCCTGAAGAGATATACAGCCTGCTGGGGGATGTATCAGCCAAACTGTCACATTCTCGGCTCACCCAATCTGGTTCAGCGACAGGCAGCTGCTTAATTAAGGCTGGTGTAAGCGGACTCCCAAGAAAAACCCAGCAGTGAGAGTCCAGGTTGAAGTTTGCGAGGAACATTCAGGCACAGGACTATCCTTCTTTTCTGACTCAGAGCCTCTGTGCAGACAAAGTCATGTGGAGGAAGTCATTTTTCACTTATTAATTCAGCCTATGGTTAGTGGACTGATGATGGTTTTGTTGCCACTGGCATGCTTCTGGGTGTCAGACCTGGGGCATATTGTATTTTTCTGTATGTAAAGCATCTTTGTGACATGGAAACGTGAAAAGCATTTATAAAAAATAAATTGATTGATTGATGACAGTAAGACATAAACTGATAAATGATTAACGCTTTGACCTACCCTGGCTACAACCTGGCCCACACCTGACTATTGGTGGAGGGGGCTGGTGCCAACTAAACTAAAAAAGGAACGGATGCACACAAGATACCACAGACTACTCCAACCAGCTGAGCACACTGGGCAAAATAAAAATAACAAAACACAATGCAGTGCAAGACGGGTCCCAGTGGCAACGATGGAACCCTCTTCTCCCTCGCACTCCATCTGGTTTGGTCGGCACTCTTATACTCGGTTCAAGAGACAGCGAAAAGCCACTGGGCCACATCAACACAAGCTGAGTCCACACACAGCGAGTAAGTAGGTAGGGATACTTCCATTAAGGAAGTCTACCATGGCACGTACAGCTCCATTGTGGGCAGGAAATACAGATCATGACAAAAGAAAACACCAAGTAAAACATGCACACCGAAACCAGCAGAAAACAACTGACTAAACTGAACTAAACTAAAATAGTTTACTAACTAACAGCAAAATCATTCTTAACCTAACACAACAAAGAAAATCGCGAACAGGAACCAACACCTCCTTAATAGCTAACCCGTAGACTTCCTGTTTTATGCCCCAGATACTGACACCAACTAGCAGGGGCTTCAATTAAAGAAGCCCATGAGGTCCACCAAACACCAAATCGTCTAACTAAACCCAAAGCTTAAAATTATATAGAAAAAATTAAACGCTGTTCCACTTCGCCAGCTCTTGACATTTCAATTATTAGGCATGAGGCAGATCTGAAACCAAGTGGTTTGCATCTGCCTCTGTTTTTTAACAGATATTCTGAAACAGAATATTTAAAATTTTCCATTGGTAACTGGATCAGAACAGATGCCAAAAACCAAACTAAATAATACTAATTTCAAGTTAGACATCCCTCTACCAATATATATTGTGTCATTCAGCGCATACATAGCCAGGAACTGAAATGGGATTTACAATTAGCCCTGGGTTTGGTGCCGCATCAAAACAAAGAGTAACTATGGGTAAATGAAACCACGGAAACAAAACGAGTACTGCATTGATTCAGACTATGAAATGTTCAACTTAACCCCCTGCATAAATTTCCACTGTCAGCCCACCTTCTCCCTTTTCTCTCCAAAATCTATTCCTGAAGCACTTCTTTCTTCTCTCTCCCCTATCTCCTGCCCCCTCTTCCAATCAATCAATCAACCATGTTTTTGTCACAATGCTTGAATAAAAAGTTTATCAAAATTCATCAAGATGATGATAAACATTTTCTGATTTTCCTTGGTTTTAATTTGTAATTTAATTTCTTCAAGCAACCTTGCTTTGACTTCAGTAACCTACTTCACAAGTAATTAGGGAGTCATCCAGCTTGGCTATAGAATCGCTTTAGTTTTTGCTCATTTAAAAAATTTTTAAATGCGAATAGAATCTATACCGCTTATGCTGAATTCACAAAACTTGGTAGGTATGTCAGTCATGACTGAACCTAAAGACCATAAAAATATGGTGTTGCATAGTTTCACTGTAGCGTGCAGAGATATTTACAAATCTTCTCATGAACTGACTGATCTTTGGACTAAGCCCTAACTAAATTGGAAAAGTTGGTTGGCCAAAGGATGGTGGAATGACAGGCAATCTTAAGTGAATATCCATATAATGGCTATTAAAAGTCACATTTCTGTTCTAATCAACACAAAGCTGTGTATATGTTGACAGATGTTGCATATAAAGGCTGATTGACACCTAGAGATAAATTCTCTGTTGCCCTTAAAAACAGTGTACCGAACAAATGTACTGCATGTTCTCTGTGAGAGAATATAATAACATCTCAATTATTTTAATCAACATTAAAAGAGGTTCAGCACCAATTTAAGGAGAGGAACGTCCATCTCAATTGCAATACCAGCCTGCAGGCACCTGGGAGCAGACACTCATTAGCAACAAGCCAGGACAAACCATGCTGATTTAACCCACCCCAGCATAGGCACACAACTGCTGTGCTTCCTTTCAGAATTGGTTAATACCATGAGCTGGATTCAAAGCAGCAAACTGTAGCTCATTCAGCTCTAGCCACACTCAGGCAAATGCCTTTACTGACTGAGCCACTTGAGATTATATTAATTGTACTTTCCTAATTGCACTCTCTGAGTGATTTGAAGACATTATGTAAAATATAAAGGATTTCTGCATTTTCCTAACGAGAGGAGGGACATATTTTTAATTGTATGAAATCTTTATGCTGTTAATTCAAAGATATTTTTGACTGCATTTTGTTATTAAAAGAAAGGCTAAGAGCTGTGAAATGTTTTTCCCCCTTGTTCCTCATACTCTGTGTTACATTTAGGACAAGAGCAAAATTAATTTAATACTGTTTATTTAAATAGTGGGCTGTCAGCTTTTTAACATCATATCTACATTCTTTTGATCTCACAGTTATTTATTCATTTATTTAAATCTGGAAACAGCATATCATCTAATCAGCACGAGATCTTGAGGAGCTCTTCACATTGGGTACACAAAATATTTTAAGTTTGGCAAAAGTACAAACGTGTTTGCCAAGATAAGGTTATTCTTGAAATTCCTTCAGGGAAATTGAGACGGCATTTGAAATGTTTTGTCAGTGGAAATTCCATCCAAGCCCAAAACACAGTTCTAATTAATATGCCATGCAAGCACAGATTAAAGTGATAATAAATATTTGTTTAGTTATGTTTATACTCCTTCCTCTAGGAGTGATTTTAGCCCTCAATATGGATTGTCATTAAGCACGTTCATATAAAACAGCTCTTTTAATTTTTCATGTAGAGGCATCTACAACCAATCGACAGATTCAGTTCATGCATTTAAATTATTTTAATTAGTTACAATTACTATAATTTTTTTTTAAATTATACCTTAATGTCATTATGTCAATGTTATATAATGTCAATATAAACCGTACCACAAAATCTAATAACAGGTTTGTGCTAGTAGCCTTGACTGGCTAAACATGGTCAGGGTATTATGGAAGTTGTTGTGGTCATTCACAATTAACCTTATGAAAGCTTATAAAACGGAGTACTGGTGTTCATCATTAGAGGCCCATCTAAGAGGGACTACAAGGCTGAATTTAGGGTGTCACTCAATCAGCCCAATCAATCATTCAATCATTCTTCATTATGAACACCAACTTATTTTAACAAACCCAATTAAATATAAACTACTAACTAAAACTTCCATTTTGGGGATAATAAGAATAAAAAAAAAAGTCCAAAAACAAACTTTACACATCACCAAACCAGACTTTTCAGTCTAACCCCCCTTTCCCGATAATGCTGGCTCTTTTAAAGAGTCTTTTGATTGTTTGCACCTGACTGCGGTTACCACTGGCGAAATGGTATGCAAGGCTGTCCTTTTACGGGGGTGTGGACCCCTCCAGCTCGGCTGTCCATCAGGGCTTGAGGGTGTGGCCCCCAGCTACATACATTTTTGCATTACCATAACACAAAAATATTTTACATGCAGTGTTCAAATCATTATAAAAAGAAAATGTGTGAACCGCCAGGACAAGTCCAGGAGTGATTGGACACAGGAATGTGGAGAGCTAAATACTGGCATTTCAGAATTAATAAATGAACAAAACAAGAATTATCCATACAAAACTCTCACAAACTATAAGAAACAGACAAAGAGGTGACTGGAATTGGAGGAGATGGTCGTATTTCCACAAATCTCCCCACAGGTCTAGTGATGAGCCGAGATGCATAAGAACAATTAACAATGACAAAACTAGGGAGAAAAATTACAAAAAATAATTTGTGATGGCAAATTCATAAAAACAAAAAGAAAACAATGAAGCCATTCCCCAGTCATATTGAACATTCACTTCAGGGTAACACAGAAAAGATGTTCGAGAAAAAAGTGGAATTGCAGTTCCATTGCAGATTTTAGTACACTAAATGTAAGAATGATTTCTAATCTTTTTCCTTCTGGGAAACATCGTATCTCAGGAATTCATTTCTAACCACTTTTAAAGTTAAATCAAAATAAGAGTTAAATCATTTCCATAGCAACAAACAGTGCTATTTATTTTTTATATAACTAGAACAGACGAAAGTAAAAACATTTAAAAAAAAAAAAAACTTATGAGTGGTGAAAAAGGACTTCATATAAAACTTCAAAATAATTCAGAAAATGTTCCTTTGTTTAACTGAGAAGATTTTAGCTGAGGTTTTAAATTACACAATGGGTTTATTGACATGCTTGCAGGTTTTTGGACTGAATCTCCCTGGTGTCAGTCCTTTCATGGTTGACAGGTACACATGCAAATGTTCTTTGATTTATGAGACAAGTACGCATCTATACATATCACAGATGTTGAAGGAATTTCCTTAAAGTGTAAACAAATGCTTGACCCTGGGGTCTTAATGGGTTCTCATGCTCCCCTGCCAGAAGCGAAACGGTGGCTGTCACTAGCCTAAATTTTCAAAAGTAAGTGTATACCTCAAAAGACACCCTCTAAATGTTGCCCTTTGTCCTTTCTTTATCCTTTCACCGCGATAGCCCCTTCCTTCTGTAAATTATAGGTCCCATCCGATTCCTTACTTTGAGGAGAATGTCAACAAAATTGCTTGGTTTAATATGCCCTCTTCAAACCATGGCTTATAGTAGAATTGTAAGCTAAAGTGTTACCATATTCTCAAACAAGATTTATGACAAACAATGCCATACATTTAGCATACCTTTTGAATGCTCACCACTATACGGAGTGAACTCCCCACCCCTACCCCCTTCTATGTGACTATACCATTAGATTCATTTACTTTTGTGGTCTACGTAAATGCCTCGTCCAACCATTCACCAATTCTCCAGTGATATCTCTATTCCACATCATATTCTGGGTCTTTCATTTAGCCTTTAAACTGGCCAGTCACAACACATTCTATACCGCAAGGCTTTGGTGTGCAGTAAACTACCAGTGATCCTAGATAACTAATTTTCAACATGCTATTAAAAATGACCAGCTATTAAAAATCTAAGAACTAAAAATGATTTCAAAGAATTATTCTGGCAGATGGCACCTATAAAACTGTTAAGTTTTAAATCATGAGAGACAATACCAACATTTCTAACAATAGCAATACCAACATACAAGTTTAGAATTGCCAATTATTTTTATTGAGAAGACAAAAGTTCTTGTGGGGCGGTGCTTCTTGCTCTGGCCCCATTCTTGTCTTAAGGCGGGATTTTTGGAAAGGGAGACAGGCACAAAATTTTATAAGCCAATCTGAAAGAGCTGACTGGCAGCTCATATTAATTTACATTGACAAAATGGCTTCAATTGATTCCCCTCTCAAAGAAGAATTCGACAACAAAGATGGCATTCTTGATAGCCGCTAGCCAAAGGCGGCATCAACGCACATCTCCAGTAGGTGGTGAACAATTGTTTGTTTCAACCAGGAACAGCACATCACGTGAGAAATTCCAAGATCAATGACCAGCTGGCTACTCTCTGATTCGTTCAGAGGTAACTGATAACTAGCCTAAGTTTTGAGGCATGCCTCATCTACCTAGTGTGGTGGCATCTACAGTCGCTATGACTGTAGGAACTTGCAGAGTTCTATTAGCAGCCAAAGCCCAGCAAGCTGACACTTCTGAATTCTAATGGTGAACTAAAAATATGCTCGTTATACAGACGTGGCCAAATTTGTTGGTACTCCTCCAGAAAAAACAAAGACTGCACAATTTCTTGAAATTGACAAAAGTAATTGGCATCCACCATTGTTTATTCCATATTTAACAGAAATCAGGCTTTGCTTTCGATTGTGTTTTTTTTAACATAATATTGTAAATAATAAAACATAACCGAGCCTCCTCCATGTTGGTATGGTGTTCTTTTCTTTGAAAGCTTCATGTTTTCGTCTGTGAACATAGAGACTTGCCAAAAAGCTCCCAGAAGGATTGTGGCTAGTCAATATGCATTTTAGTAAATCCAGTCTAGCTTTTTAAATGTTTTTCTTCCAAATGTGTTCACCTTCTTCTTCCATGGAGGCCACTTTCGCTCAAAAAAGAAACAGATGGTGCGATCATAAACTGACATACCTTCACCTGGGATATCAACTTGTATCTCTTTGGAAGTTATCCTTGGGTCTTTTTCTGTCATTCACACTATCCTTCTGTTCAACCTAGGGTCAATATTTCTCTTGCTGCACCCAGGGAGGTTGGCTGCAGTTCCATGGACCTTGGCTGCAGTTCCATGGACCTTGAACTTCTATAATGATATTGCTTGGAGATGTTCTTATAGCCATTACCTTTACCATGCTTGTCTATTATTTTCTTTCTCAACTCTCTCCTTTGCTTTCTCTGGTCCATGTTCAGTGTGGTGCACACAACGATACCAAACGGCACAGTGACTACTTTCCTCCATTTCAATAGGCTGAATGACTGATTCCAAGATTGGAAACAAGTGTGATACTAATTAAAGAAACAAATTAGTTTGGAATATCACTATAATCCAATTATTTTCTAAGGAGTACCACCAAATGTATCCAGGCCTTTTTAGAATATCTTTGTAGAATGAGCAGTAATTAATCTCTTTTCTCAGCTTCACAGAGTGCAAGGGACTGAGGAAACAGAGGGCCCACTCATTCCCCTATCCATTATAGAAACTCTCTTTGAACATATAGGGATTGACATCATCAGGCCATTCCCACGCTCAAGCCTGGGAGTTTCCATATATCTTGGTGGTCATGGATTACCCCACCTGGTAACCAGAGGCCATCCCCTTGTGCATCACCACCTCCAAATGTGTTCTCCTGTTCCCTGGGTTAAACGCAACTTTTGCAACACGACATCTAGACTCCTCCTAGGAGGGTGGTGCACGTCTGACTGAATCACACCCTGTTTCCAGGTTACCAGTGAAGAAGGGAAGTGGATGCTCGAGCTAGCTATGGGTCATTGAGGAGTCTGACAGCACTTGGTCCAGCCCCATGTGTTGGCGCCGGATGGTTGATCCGATGAGAAGACTGCCTTTCGTAGTCAAATCATTTGATACAGGTAAATCAGTTTTTTTGATCACCTAAAAGATTAGTTCATATTGATTTATTTGTTTGAATCTGCCCATGATTGTCCAATGTACCCAATGCCAAAAGCATATTTTGAGTAATACAGCAGTTCCTTGACAATTGTCCCGAGAGGCCGTTAACACCAGCTTTGCAGAATCTTTTTGTATGAAGCCCCTCTTCTATCTCAAAATGCCCCCAACAAACTTTACCGATGTTATAAACAAACATTATTTAATTCATAAACAAATACTTTAGGCATATGTTACTGTATTGGGATGCCAGAGGGTGGAGATATTAAAATCACAAAAACAAGCCACCTGAATGAGTACTGTTCAGGTGTTTTAGTGGCTGCTTACAATTTAATTAAATAGCACAACTGAAATAAAACAGAACAAACTAAATCTTCATGGTTCCCCTTGATTTTTCACACAAAAAATAATTAACTAAAATAAACTAAAACAGGGAACAAACTAAATGAAGGTTCTGCTGACTGTTACTGCTAGGTTCGCTTGGCTGCTTAAGGGTTGTCAGACTCATTTGGTTTTAGGGTCTCCTGCTCATCTCTCCACAACATTCTCTCTCCCATGCCCCTGGCACCTGCTGAGGAAAATGACAGGTGTTATTAAGCTTTGTTATCACTGAGTCATTCCCCTCCGGTGTCAGTAGCCATTGTCCCTGTTAGCCCCTACATCCCTGGCTGACTGACGTGTCACAAATCCATTTTTCCTATTTTGACCCATTGTACAAATTTACCATCTGATGCTTTTGTCAGCCAGTTATGATGAATGACAGAAGGATAAACCAGATATTTAAACCAAGCTTTGATAACAGAATGTTGCATTATAAATCCGTCAGGGTCTTGTCAGGGTCTTGTCAGGGTCTTGTCAGGGTCTTGTCAGGGTCTTGTCAGGGTCTTGTCAGGGTCTTGTCAGGGTCTT
>JAOYSI010021913.1:0-34614 GCA_025775065.1 Hiodon alosoides | reverse complement strand
ATACACATTCCTTTTAAGTCCTCTTGTGTACCTGTGTTTTAATCCCTTTATAGAGAGAGAGAGAGAGAGAGAGAGAGAGAGAGAGAGAGAGAGAGAGAGAGAGAGAGAGAGAGATTTCCTAAATAGATCAGCATATAGCCAGAGATCTGTTATACAACAATGGTTATACATTTTTTTGGGTTGGGTTTCAGTTCCCCAATATTTACAGCATGACACCAGCGATATCATTTATACCCCAGGAATTCAACCTAAATATTTTAAAAGAAAGCACATTATTTAACACAACAGCTGAATTTGAATAGTCATACACAAATATTATTATTTTTTATTTTTTTATGTTAATATCATTACGAAGCAAAGATGAACATTTTGGGAATATATGTAAGAACATTCTGTTTTGGTTGCCATATTTATGCAAGAATCCTCGAAAAAATGTATCACGCTCAGTCTCAACTTGCTGACCATTATCAAACTTTAACACATCTTTGTTATGTGTGCTATGTAAATTAAACAGTTGGCCATACCATGGACATTTATAGTGTCTATCCGTAGTATAAATTCAAAAAATTGTTAAATTTAATCAATTTGACACTTGTTACACGTTTCTTTTCGTCAACAATCCTCCCAAATGACAGAAACTGTATTTTTCCTTTCATCATATTTCGCCAGGAAAACATTTCAGAAAACAAACAAACACAAACTGTCAACAAAAAAGTTTATTCATCAGGTCAGAGCTGTTACATTCGTTGGGAAATAGAAAGTTCTGAAACATTCCGTTTGTTCATAAATTATTTTATTTATAATTTACGGTAAAATCAATACAAATTTGAAACGGTAGTATTGTATTTAAGAGATTTGTATTTATTTGTATTTAGGGTTGTTTAAGAGAACTTTGTCACTTTCATAAAGAACATAATTATATTTGATCAAAACTGTCAAAACAAGCAAACATATTTAAAGGTTTTAAAATTTAAATTTAAAATACATTGGCCTCATATGCTTGTATGGACACTACACTGAACCTTTATACTCAGAGTTCCAGCTAATTGCTGTACTGACTTCCTTGTACTTTAAATACTTATGAAACACCTTTAAGATGCAAGCACAATGGCGGTGGTTCCTAGTAAATTTTTTGAAATTTGACATCATAATAAATTGATTTAGGCCAACACAGTGTTTTAAAGGGCAGCTTTAACATGATTATTGGTTTTATTGACACAATAACATATTAATGGGAATTGATATAAGCATCTTTGGTGACTTGCAGAGTATTCAGTGTTAACTTGAAGTTGGGCTACCAGTGCACGCACAAACACAAATTCCTGCAACATTGCTGCAAACATTATGCTATGGCAGGTTTTAATGATAATTTTTAATGATACAAGTGTTAAAAAGACCATAAAGAAGACAGTTTGGTGTACCTACCATAATGCATGTAGCAGTTCCCTTTCCTGGGATCCAGCTGGATGGCCTTCACAAAGTATCTCTCTGCTTCAGTCTTCCGTCCCTGTTACATAACATTAAGTTCATTGTTCAGATGGACATAATACAAAACTGAAGTAATATTATGTTGTTTTAGCCCATTAATTAATTACAGCTGCTTCTAAAAACCAAACAAGCCCCTATAAAATAGATTTAGCTGCTTCTCGGAGGGGTCTATGAAAATGCAGCTTTAATTGTCACTGGTGACTGAGGACTGGTACACATGGTTCTAGGGTGGCTTAGGTCCAGTTCATTGAGTACTGGTACACATGGTTCCAGATTATCTCAGGTCCGGTTGACTGAAGAACTTATGGTTCCTGCGTGGCTTACGTCCAGTGGACAGAGGAACCCATGGTTCCAGGGTGGCTTACGTCCAGTGGACTGAGGAACCCATGGTTCCAGGGTGGCTTACGTCCAGTGGACTGAGGAACCCATGGTTCCAGGGTGGCTTACATCCGGTGGACTGAGGAACCCATGGTTCCAGGGTGGCTTACGTCCGGTGGACTAAGGAACCCATGGTTCCAGGGTGGCTTACGTCCGGTGGACTGAGGAACCCATGGTTCCAGGGTGGCTTACGTCCGGTGGACTGAGGAACCGATGGTTCCAGGGTGGCTTAGGTCCGGTTGACTGTGGACTGCAACCCATGATTTCAGATGACAGTGATGAGAGCGTGCCTGTATCCTAGTCTGAAGTTATCATTCCTACGTCCTACTCCCTCAAGTGTCAAAATTTCTCAGCTAACGTTAATTTATAAATGATTTATTTATTATAAACAATTTATTTACGATGCAGAAAAGAAATCTAGGAGCATCAGCAAGCACTAACCAAAAAGTGCCACAACTCATATTTTTTTTCAGTGTGTTTTTGGACATTAGTATTTCTTCAGTTGTAAAGAAAGACTATACTTTTCTTCAATTCATTTTCTGAAACTGCTTATGCAATTCAGGGTTACTGGTACAGGAAGAAGAGTACAGGGCCAATTTCACAGTGGCCAATCCACCTCTTAGTTTGTGGACAGTGGGAGGAGTTTCACGGCAACACTGGGAGAATTTAAACCCTTACACTTCTAACTGATCACATTAACTGCTGAGCCACAAAAGTACCATTATGCACCATAAATTTAATTTTATTTCAATAATTCCATAAAACTTTACAATTAAATAAAAAGAAAAAAAAAGCTGGGAAAGTTCATAATTCTCTATGAACACTACCCTGTTACAAATTCACTTAAAGCAATTTAAATCACTAAAATAAACCAAAAAAATAAGGATAAAACATTTTTAAGAAACTTGCCCTCATAGTTCTGCCTGGATAGACAAGAGCCCCAAATAACTACATGAAAAAAAGTTATAAGGCCCCTGTATTGTCCTCATTTTGATACAGCATATGGTGGTTCATGCCACTCACTCATAATGTTCTTCATCACACAGCATTGGTTCTAACCTGTTCCCAGGTGTAAATCAGATGCTGACCGAGGGGTAGCCTGATAACCTGCTGACACAGTGGCCAGTGAGGACCAGGGGCAAGCAACAGGATAGCGGCAGCCTTTCAAATGAATCTAAAAGCTTAGATCATTCATCCGCAAAACTGAGAACCCTATGAAACTCAATGCCCCTCAGACGCACATCCAGCACCGACCCACAGACAACACGAAACGCCGGAATGAAAATTGTGACCCTGGAGCTGGACTCACCATGAGGGCCAGTAGCTTCCCATAGGTCAGGTGGGCGGGGATGTGGTCTGGCTTGACTCTCAGAGACTCCCGGTACCAGTGCCCGGCCTCCGGCAACTTATTAAGCTTCATGTAGGCCTCTCCTGCAGTGGAAAGGGGATGTGAGGCAGGTCACCACTCAGCTCCAACAAGTTCAACGAGGAACAATGGTTATACTATACCAGCTGACCTTTTCAGAAAACTAGTGTTACATTTCACACAGAGAGCAACTTACATAAATCACAACGTTACACATTATCCACGTACACAGCTGGATATGGACATTTGTAATTTGAACTTTCAAATGTACAGGTCTAGTTTCTTAATAAGGTATCCTCCCATACTGCCTAAACTTAAATAAAGGGAAATAAAGGGAACAAGAAAAAAGAAAAGAAAAAACGATATTCTGACATGACGAGAACGCTAATCCACACGGTATGTGCTTGTGCTCTATGACCCTCATTCAGTCTCTTCTTCCTCCCAGGATGCCTTGCAGGTAATGGGGACTGAAAGGGCAGCTGGGTTCAGCCCTGTTATGATCCCACAATCCCTCCTGGTGGTGGGCTGCAGGGAGAAACTTCAGAGTGGACCAATCTGACAGCAGAGTGTTGATGGTATGAAGGAGAGCACACACCACCTTTCCTCAGACAAGACCTCACGTAATCCACAGTTGCGAGCTTTGCACTGCCTGATATATTATTCCAAAGACCTGACAACAGAGCTTAATTCGGAAAATGCAATCAGAATAGCATTTACTTCGGCAACATCATAGTATGACATTGCAGTAACTCCAAACCAAATAATAAGCATAAGAAAAAAAAAAAAAAATTTGATCAAGAAACCAAGCTTCCTATTGGAGCTAAATTGGGTTGAGCAGGATGGTCATCAAGGTTCGGGGATCATGTGAAACGGAACACTTTTGTTTACCAAGAAGTAGCTTCACAGCTTTGTGATTGTATATGAATGTGTATATGTGTGCTTGTGCGTGTGCGTGCATTTTGAAACAAACTTATAATTTCTAATAAACACAAAAGAAAACCATTCACCAAAGTAAGCCCCTAACAAAAACCTCCCTTTCGGGGACAACTACCAAACAGTTTACTAGACCTCATATCCAACATTGTCCAGTCCTCACCTTGAGCCAGCTCTCCTGCTCTTTTAGAGGGCCTAGGCTTGTTGACACCGGAGTGTGATTACGATCAGTGGAACCACACTCAGGTGCACAACGAGGTCCAATTAACGGACAAATAGAAATTAGCAGACCATTGTCCTGCTGGGGAGGGTGTGGCTGCCCGCTGCGTGCCACAGAGGGCAAATTAACAATATTAATACAGTGCAGAAATGTCAGCCCTGACGGCTCAAACAAACCTTAAAGCTGGTTAACATATCTTTCCAAAATTTGTACCCCATTACAACTTTAAAAACACAGCATCTTTAAAACCAGCAAGACTAAGGTTTCATCAGTCCCCAAACCCACGCTCATTTGTGCTACCTACGGATTCAACATTCCCCAACACCACGCTCCTTTGTGCTGCCTAAGGATTCTTCATTCCCCAACACCACGCTCCTTTGTGCTGCCTAAGTATTCATCATTCCCAAACACCACACTCCTTTGTGCTGCCTAAGGATTCGCCAGCCCCCAACACCATGCTCATTTTTGCTGCCTTGGGATTCCTCAGCCCCCAACACCATGCTCATTTTTGCTGCTGATAAAATAAAAGACTGGTGGTTCTAAGTTTAAACCATTGTTGCTGAAGACACTCACCCATCATGTTGTAGAGACTTTGGGGTGCAAACTGTCTCGGCATCTTCTGTATCGCTTCTTTATAAACGGAGAGGGCCTCCTATGAATAGAACAAAAGGAGACTGCCATTAATTAGAGGTTAGGGTAAGAGGAAATTAGTGGTAATAAGGCAATCTCTGTCTTCTAGACCAAACGGTGTATAATAAGATGGGATTGCCAGGTGTCCCCAAAGACGGTAGCACAGAGCCGGCTGCCATTCATGTACCATACAATAACCATGTAATAATATACATTTCACCATCACGCGGGCAATTTACATGGTGCAGGATTAGTTACTGGTCCTAACTGTGAATTGGCAGCCAGCAGGAGAGGTGTGATCAATACATTTTGCTCTTACTCAGAGTGTAATTTTAGAGCTCTGTCAGATATGCAAGCAAGATGTAAGCCAAGTCTGAAAGAGGAGAACAAGAACACTCAAGATAACAGTCAAGTTCCCTGGAATATGAATATTAACCATATTATATATAGGGCCAGCAGAAAGGTATGGCCTGGGTAACGCTAATGGGATATTTCAATTTAAGAATCAAGAACTTCTGAAGCATTGATGCCAGATCTCGCTGTAGCACATCTGACTTCATGCACCACCATTCCTATATCACTACGTTGAATCAGACGCCCACCCTCTTTTTACTTCGGAACCACTGCTGCACTGTAGCCACCATGAAGAGTGATTGCTTATACCCTCATTTCAGAGAACAGAGGTTATGAGAATAACCTTAAGTTCTCTTCCAAAATACGAAATAAGATCCATCACTAATGGGCCATAGTACCCCATCTGCAGTAAGGACTCCCGCATGGCTCCGACAGAATGTACATTGCATAATTGACATATAGGGGCACATAATCGGCAGTAGAGGGTGCTGGTCCAGACGCTTTCTTCAACACTGCATGTCCACGACATCCAGATTGTGAATGTGTGGGGAGTTGACTGTACCATCAGGAGATGTCGACAAATGATAGACCCTTGAACATGGCCCAAGATATAGCCTGGCCTCTTTATTTTGAAGGGGGGAGCTTGCTGACCTGATATGCCGTCTTTACAGTCTCTTTGATCCACCTGTACAGGCTCTGTTTAGACAGGGCCTGACCCAGAGACTGGGATCCATAGCAGATGAAGAGCTGTTCGGACTATTGCAAGTTCGGAGTCCTCTCGATGTAGTACAGCAGCACTCTCACCGGGCATAACGTGTGGAGAACATGTTCTTTGTCAAACAGAAAATGAGGTGGACAACGCCACCAACTTGGCATAGACTAACATAGACGAAGGATGAAGTATCTGAGCTCTCCCAAACTGGGCCCAAATGAAGCTTACAATCTGCAAGTGGAGCCGCAACCCAGTGCCATCCAGATGTCCTCTGGAAAGGAGATAAGTGGCCACATTTACTACTCCCAGCAGATGAACCGCCCTGATGGAAACTATAGAAAAACTTAATCACTGGGACTGGGCGACTTCATACCGCCCTGGTGGATGATGAACTTGACGGTGTACAAACACAAAAATACAGCATGCAGAGTGGCAAAGTCACATCCATGCATTTCATGGAGATACTGGAATGACAGATGATAAATCTCAAACCCACCGAACTGTGTCAAGCCTGTGTCAAAAATTCTATTACAGTGTTGCAGTTACGTTGAGTTAAAGAAGGCAATGCAACTGGCAAGTTATGCTTAAACATAAAATTTAAAATAGGTACTTCTTAGTAAATATTTATTGTTTAATAAAATAGATGATAAATAAGGAAAGAGTTTTCCCTTTTAGTATTTCCTCATTTTCTACCACCTCCACACCCCTGTAGAGGAGTGAAGCATTAGTAAAGAGTAATAAAATCAACCAACCAATCAAATTTTAACTTGAGATAATATGAGAACAGAATTTTACTTTTCTTCTAACTCCTAGAAAATGTTTTGACGTCATTGTCGTGGTTTTGTTAGGTGGCATTAAGCCTAAATGGTAAACCACTGGGGTCAATATGATAATCATTGCAGTAGTATATAAACTACTACCAGGCAAGCGAAGGAAGGCTAGACACTTCCAAGTCAAATGACTAGTTAGAAGTTGCTAGTCAAGAGAAAAGTACATTGTTTTTTCTGGGAATACCTGTTTATCAACAGACCTGGGCACCTAGAACAGCACATACTATGTCAGTCTGAACACGTTAACCAGAGACGCAGAAAAACACCAAGAGTCGGACTGGCATCTTACACTCTAAAATTTTGGGATACATAAAGTGGAAAGAGAAGAATGAGTGTGTACAACAAAAAGGTGCACACAAACTAGGAGATACTCAAATGCTCATCGACCTTCTATAGGACAGCAAGAGCAACCTTTTAGAGGTAAAAACAACTGGATGATAAGGTAATCAATCATTTAATGAGGAAGGAGGGATTTAATTTAGAAATAATTTTGTTCCGCGGCTTTATTAATACTGGTTACTTAATGCCAGGGTGAGCTCCCAGGGCAGTATCATCCAGGGCAGCGTTACCCGGGCCATACCTCCTGCTGGCACTCATCGTGGAGGAGCTTACCCAGGCCAGCGATACCCAGGCCATACCTCCTGCTGGCCCTGCTTGTGGAGGAGCTTTCTCAGGGCAGCGTTACCCAAGCCAACGATACCCAGGCCATACCTCCTGCTGACCCTGCTTGTGGAGGAGCTTTCTCAGGGCAGCGTTACCCAGGCCATACCTCCTGCTGGCGCTCATCGTGGAGGAGCTTACCCAGGCCAGCGATACCCAAGCCAGCGATACCCAGGCCATACCTCCTGCTGGCCCTGCTCGTGGAGGAGCTTTCTCAAGGCAGCGTTACCCAGGGCAGCGTTACCCAGGCCATACCTCCTGCTGGCCCTGCTCGTGGAGGAGCTTTCTCAGGGCAGCGTTACCCAGGGCAGCGTTACCCAGGCCATACCTCCTGCTGGCCCTGCTCGTGGAGGAGCTTTCTCAGGCCAGCGATACCCAGGCCATACCTCCTGCTGGCCCTGCTCGTGGAGGAGCTTGCCCAGGTTGTACAGGCAGCTGGTCACTGAGCTCCGGTGGGCGTGGGGGTCCTTAAGATTCTCGTCGGGGATGTCAGAGCAGGTGAGAAACGCCCCCTTGGCCTTGTCCAGATGGCCCTGGTTCATCAGGACGATCCCTGTGTTTAAGTAAGCACCTATGGCAGGAAAGAAAATAAACAGAATCAGTATCTCACCTCTGGGAGATTTCAGGGGGAAATGTAAATAAACTACACGCTTGTGGGCAACAATTCAAGGCCTTTAAGACTAAAAAGAATTTGCAGCACTGTGAATGTGTTAGCTGTAATGTACACAGCTAACAACAGCAAACATTACCATTAATTCATTACCCAAATGAATTTCTCCATGTGCATTAGCTTTTTCCCCTAATGGTCTGTTTGCTTAACAGACTCCCCGAAGGGTGGAATCTCCTGCTAATAACTTCACTGTGGCCCCTAAATAAGCCCAGATGTCTAACACGGGCGGCTGAGAGGTGCACGCTCTGTATGGGAGTCGAACCATGTTGCTCAGAGTCTAGTGGCTTAATCACCATGACTGAAAGTAAAGGTCTCAAATTTACTGGGTTCAGATTGTGTTTTATCTAAGATTTTAATTTTAATGAACCATTCACATGGTTGACGTATTTAAAGTAGAGATGCTAATTCTATTTTTTTTTTCTAATTCTATTAATTTCTTTGTCATAATAATAATAATAATAATAATAATAATAATAATAATACTAAAAAAAATTTAAAGAAGATTAAGTCCCAACTATATCTGGCTGTCAAATTAATGTTTGATATGGACAATAATGATGACTAATTTTATGAGTCGACCAGTAGAGTGAACGCAAAGCTCTACGGCTCCATCACACTGGCAGTTGGAATGAGCCTGTATAACGGCCTAAAATAATGCCAGGGAGCGAGAGATGAGCAAGTTAAACACCCAGCAGAGTGATTTTGGCCTGGATTCATGACGCCTTAATCCATCTAGCGAGTGTGGTTTTAAAGTGAGCTGAGCACCCTGCAGAGTTGCGGTCACTGGTGCCCGGTGTGGCCCTAAGAAGAGGCTCTGTACTCACATGCCAGCGTTGGCCTACTCCCAATAGCCAGCTCATAGTAATGCAATGCCTCGGCGAAGCGGCCGTTTTCTTGTAGCAGCAAACCCCTGTAAAAGTGGATCGGGGGTTTAGGGAGACAGCTCAAAAAGCCTTCAGTTCCCAAAGACAGTGAATGGTGTGTTTGGAGTACTGATGGAATTATTTTGTATAGGGTTAAAACAGACAGCAATGCTACTGAAAAATGGGATATGAACCTATGGAGTTTGGATCTGGGTAGCAGGAATAATTGGCCATAGCAAATCTCCAACTGCTTTGGCATAAAGTCATCTGCCTCACATCTACACAAGGAAAGAGAAATACAATGCAAAAGCAAACCAACACAGAGCGTGTCAGATCCCAGAGTCACAGATACCAGAGTGAGACAGCTAAACAGTGAGTCAGTAACTCTAGGACTTGTTTCTTCATTTATGATATTGACACCATCTAGCTCCAAAGCCTGAATTTGGAGGCTCCAAAGTCTACGTGATGGATTTTTGTTTATTTCTTTGAAGGGGCAGTTTTTGAATGTGAAAAGGCCTCTTGTGACAGGCTGTGACAGGAAGGTTAAAATCAAAGTCATCGGGTGCCGGCATCCTCGACACTTGAGAGCTAATGGAAGTAGGAGAAAGGCTTTGCTTTGCCTACCAACTCGTGATAAATGAAAGCAGAGCCAAAGAAATGGGACCTAGGGGACTGAGAAACAACAATCCTTTTGAATAGAGTGTTGATCAATAAGGGGCAAGAGAGACTGCCCTTGGAGAAACAGCCCAGGGATCAATCATGTCAAACAGCATGACCGCCGTACGACTCAAGTGCAATTTGCACTTGCAATATAACTTAGGTCACACAGGTTGTACAGAATGTCGACCACATGACTCTGGCCTACTCACAGGTTATACAGCATGTCGACCACATGACTCTGGCCTACTCACAGGTTATACAGCATGTCGACCACATGACTCTGGTCTACTCACAGGTTGTACAGCATGTCGGCCATGTTACGGCGGTAGTACAGGGCGTTTCTATATGCCTTCTCCGCCTCTGCAGTCTTCCCCTGGTTCTTCAACACGTTCCCTAGATTTCCCCAGGCTTGCACGGATAGAGAAACTCAATCAAAAAAGTTTCAATTTCAGATTGATTAGTTTCCCTCTTTTTTCAATTGTGGTTTTAAGGCAGAATGTGCTCAAAAGTAACTGAGATTTAACAGCCTATTTCAGAGATGCAACAGCAACATTTCTCTTAGAAACTAAACCAGAAAATGACTGGTTACAGCATACTTTAACCACTATTCCACCTGCTGCCCTTTAAGGGGGAGATTCATTGTTAGGCCTTGGACACCCCACTCTAGCATAAAGCCACATCAGAGCCTAATGTGTGGTTTCCAGGAAAAAGTCCAGATGCATGTAACCCTTATAACCCTGTTAAAGTTTCTTTCACTTCTTTGTCTTCTCTTCACAAGAGAGGTCACATGACATCATTCAATTATAACACTGGTGTTTACAGTAATGAAGCACAACAAAAAAATGTATCATCTTTTCTTTGGTAGCTAACAAAGCCGTTACAACTTGTGCAGAATGCTGCTGCCAGGATCTTAGCCAAAGCAAGAAAATATGTCCACATCACACCGGTCTTAGCCTCACTTCACTGGTTAATGATAGAGCACCGTGCTGACTTAAAAGTGCTTCTGAATAATTTTTTATTATTTCCAGTTTTCCCACATTGGCACTGCGTCATCTGGTTTTTCAATTCCCTCAAGAAAATGCAACCTGTTAAGTGCTTTGTGAAAAATTATGTTTATAAAAATGCGCTTTAACAAATAAAATTTGATTGATCGATTGATTGATTGATCACACTCATACTGAATTTTTTCAGACAGTGGATGGTCTGTAACGGAAACAACATGGAGTCATCGTTAAGACATAATGTTCAAAAACCTGTGTGAGATACTGCTATTGTCCTCGATTTCAAAATGTTCTACAAATCTCACAAATTGCTGTTCATCATCTGATTAACATGGTTGTAGCCATGTTTGGCCTGGTAGAAGTAACAGCATCATGAAAGATGAAACAACACAAAAATATGAAAAAAAAAACTACTATTAAGAATGGCACACTTATTAATAGAAATAATCCAGAAGTAACTCAAATCAAGTGGGACCCTTAGCTTTTCACAACAGGAGTCAAGAAGTATCTTTACCTATTCACAACTTGAGTGAAGAAGTACCATTATCTCAGCTAGAGTCAAAAAGTAGGGGCAACTGGTGGTGCTGTGGTTAAGTGACAGGCTTGTAACCGAAAGGTTATCAAAAGGTCCCTCCCCCCTAGGGGTATAACGGGATGAATAAGACATTTTTATTGTGTAAATCGCTTCAGATAACAGCGTCTGGCCTGCTAAGCAACTAAAATGTAAAAAAAAAAGTAAGTACCCCAACCTAGAGTCAAGATGACATTACAGATAAGTAGATTCTGTCCTGAAGTTTTTGTTTACACTGAATGCTACTAGGATTCCATTTCAGAATATCAGAGTAAAAAGCTAACTGTTAACCAAAACATATTTAGTTCAATGAATACTCGTAAGAGATCACTAAAGAATAGCCTGTAGGAAGCAGGAAGTGCTTTACCTTTGGCTGGGTTCACCGTTATCCCTGACCTGTACAGCATCTCCTCGTTCTGCCAGTCCTGGTTTCTCAGCACAGTTTTAACCCCGTAGAGGACGACTAAGCTGACACTGCAGTACAGCACAACGGCCCTGGAAAACCGGCGCCTTAGCTGGACGTGCAGGGCTCTCATGCCCACAGTCAGAAGCAGGCAGAAGCCCATGCTAGGTATGTATAGCACTCGCTCTGCTATCACAAAACCCACGTAGAAAAACAGGTTGGAGGCCGGGAGGAAGGGCATGGCCAGTAGACCCAGTGAGAACATCACTACATTCTCTGAGGTGGGCAGCGAAGTCCTCGGGATGCCAGGATTTTTGGTACCATTCTCAACAGTGTGGGGATGCTTTCTCTCAGGATATCCATGCTCCTGGTCTGGATAGCAAGCATGCCCATTTGTGCTGGGATTCCCATTCATGACATGTGCTTTTCCGTTGACCTCCAGGGTAGGGGCCCGCAGGCCAAACCATGCCAGAAGCAGCAGCCCGGAATAGAAGGCCATGGTACAAAGGTTCCTCAAATCGGAGATGCTCCTCAGCAAAGGCAGGGCGTCCATTGACCAATCAAAGCTCAGGGTGTCTGGGCACAGGAGCAGCCAAGCGTTGGCCCCGGGCAGGTAGAGGAAGGTTAGCGTCCTGGTGAGGAGGCTTGGCGAGTCAGCGGCCGGGTTGTCCGAGTTGGAGAAGCTGGGAGGCCTGTTGCCCATCCAATACAGCCTGGCTACCAGCAGCACGGCCCCCCAGACAGCAAGCACGCTCATTCGGACAAGCAGGCCAACTTTCTTCCTCTGCAAGAGAAAATAAACACAATCCAGATTTAGGCTCAATATTGGGATGGGAAGCCATCGGACAAAACATATGACTACATAAGTACAGAACCCATCGGAGGGCTGAGCACCTTCACGTTCCTGCATGTATTTATTATAATAAATAATTATCATTAATTATGATTAACTATTTTGAAGGATCAATCTTTGTTGCATTCACTAAATTCTAACCGAATGAGTGTATAGAGCAGATTAGAAGCATAGTTTTTCTGTAACAAAATGAAGCATGAAAAAGCAAGAAAAAAGCAGTCCAAAAAATGGTCAAACCGTACATAAACATACATACATAAACTATCAATATAATTGTTACAGTGTAATAGCTATAAAAAACTATTATTATTCCCCCTACTGCATATTATATACATATAAATAGAACAAAATGTGCTCTGTTCCCAAAGTCTTAATGGAATGGAGATCAGAGCTATAAAGACTATATATACAGAGCTATATAAGAGCTATATATACACATTTTTTAAAAGCTGAACACAGCTGATTTACAATTCCAATTAAAATAAAAACTTTGGTTGAACACATTTAATGCAATAACATTTAATGCAACCTGGAGTGATGAGCATTGTACTTACAAACATGCAAACTCTGCCCAAATAAAGAAACACAGCCTTTTTCCACTATACCCAACCATGTCCAGCTGACTGCCTAGACACTGATACATGATGTTAGAATGAACCACAAGGGGCTGGCATGAGGACCATTGCCCAATCAAATCAGTTAGACTTTGTGTTCAGATTTAGGAGCAGGACCCCTTGAAGACAGGAAACCAGCCTAATCCAATAGCAATGCATTTTTACACAGTAGTATACACTCACGGCCACTTTATTAGGTACACCTTGCTAGTACCGGGACGGACCCCCTTTTGTCTTCAGAACTGCCTTAATTCTTCATGGCATAGATTCAACAAGGTGCTGGAAACATTCCTCAGAGATTTTGGTCCATGTTGACATGATAGCATCACACAGTTGCTGCAGATTGGTCGGCTGCACATCCATGATGCAAATATCCCATTCCACCAAATCCCAAAGGTGCTCCATTGGATTGAGATCTGGTTACTGTGGAGGCCATTTGAGGAGGCCACAGTGTCATGTTCAATAAACTAGTATGAGATGATGTGAGCTTTGTGACATGGCTCAGGTAGGCTGTGGCGTTTAAACAATGCTCAAATGGTTCTAAGGGGCCCAAAGTGTGCCAAGAAAATATCCCCCACACCATTACACCACCATCACCAGCCTGAACCGTTGATACAAGGCAGGATGGATCCATGCATTCATGTTGTTTACACCAGATTCTTACCTTACCATCTGAATGTTACAGCAGAAATCAAGACTCATCAGACCAGGCCATGTTTTTCCAATCTTCTATTGTCCAATTTTGGTGAGCCCATGTGAATTGTAGCCTCAGTTTCCTGTTCTTAGCTGACAGGCGTGGCACCCGGTGTGGTCTTCTGCTGCTGTAGCCCATCTGCTCAAAGGTTTGACGTGTTGTGCATTCAGAGATGCTCTTCTGCATACCTCCGTTATAACGAGGGGTTATTGAGTTACTGTTGCCTTTCTATTAGCTTGAATTCTCCTCTGATCTCTGCCATCAACAAGGCATTTTTCGCCCAGAGAACTGCCGCTCACTGGACAGGCTCTGATAGCCTCGACTCGACAGTTCCAACGAGTGTCGCTGAGTGATTTAAGAGCAGCTGGCCCCGCAGAATATGTTTTTTGTGACGTAATTTTTTCAAACATAGCATGTCTCTTTGAGCTTACTTCAATGAAATTTCAGAGAGCCTGGAGAATGCCGTTTTAACATATTTTCAAATGTCGCTGAAATGCTGAAATAATTAATCGATAAGACAGATAAATTAAATACAAAAAGGAATGCCCTAAAAGGAATTTAAAAATATCCCAAAAAGTCTTTTCTAGACTGCCTTAAACATACGGTGGTCAAAAGTAAGAGCCCTCATTGCACACTAAACCACTGGCATCAAAAATGGTGGTGAGATGTAAACACGGGTTACGGAAACATTGCTGTGGTCCAACCCCGGCTTCAGTGAGGATCAGTAGGAAGTAGTCCAGGGGAAACAGGATTAATGAGGAAACAGTGCTGGGGCAGAGCAGCTCGGCAAGACTCATAAAGAAGCGGTGCTGAGAAAACGGCGCTGCTGGGGAAACAGTTCCGTCAAGGAAGCAGTGTTGGAGAAACAGTGCTGGGGAAACAGCGATAATGAGGAAGCAGAGCTGGGGAAATGTCAATAACAAGGAAGCGGTGCCGGGGAAACAGCGATAACGAGGAAGCAGAGCTGGGGAAATGTCAATAACAAGGAAGCGGTGCCGGGGAAACATTGCAGACGAGGAAGCAGTGCCAGGGAAACGGCAATGTCCAAAAACTGTGCAAAACAAGTCATGGTGGTGGTGGTGTTACAATTTATGATGATTAGATTGTTCCTAGCTTTGTCGTACTCTGGCCAAAGAAAATAATTTGTGCCATTCCAAACCAGAGTCCCTTCTACTAGTAAATATTTACTAATTGGTCTGTATGCAGGAATTTTATGCCAGTTTGAAAATTGGGGATCCTGGTTGGGGATTTAAATATCCAGTGCTGCTGATCTAACATTTTGTTTACTAAAGCCCATCCACACAGACCTGTAGCCTGCATCGCTCTCTGCTCCATTCACAGACCTATAGCCTGCATCGCTCTCTGCTCCATTCACAGACCTATAGCCTGCATCGCTCTCAGCTCCATTCACAGACCTATAGCCTGCATCGCTCTCAGCTCCATTCACAGACCTGTAGACTGCATCGCTCTCTGCTCCATTCACAGATCTATAGCCTGCATCGCTCTCAGCTCCATTCACAGACCTATAGCCTGCATTGCCTCTTTCACACAGACCATACACCTGTATTGACCCTTTCAAACAGACCTGCAAAACGCCTGCAATTTCTTGGTATAAAAAATAGTTTATTAAATTACAAGCACTAATATTTTTATTTTAGTGTTATCAAATTAATTATTAAGTAAATATAAATAATCTATGATCTTGCGTTGTACAGTTGATAAATTAAGCAACACCACACTAGTAATGTATTGTACTATTTTTAGTAAAAGACTGAACAAATAAGAGTAGAAATATAAATCACTCAACCTTGTCTGACTATATGTCAGTACGTGGAAATAGAAATCCGCAGGCACGCATTTTTTAGATAAAATATATGATGTCCTCTAAATCCACAACATGCTTGCTGGACTGCTTAAAAGTCTCTGAGGGATGCAGGACACTGATTGCATATACACAATGTTCCATTATTTTAGGGGAAAAAACTGAATCTGTTAAGTAAATTGGCAGTTACTTTCCAATTATCAAGGCCCGTATATCCCAGAGCCCAAGCTGTCACTGGAATTCAATTCAGGGATCTGTCACTTGCTAATTATGGAGAAACTGTCCAAATGATTTACTCTACTCTACCTTGACTGTCTAGAGTCTCCCTGGCATGAGGATCACCAAAATACCATAATAAAAGTGTGACTTCTGAAGGTCCACAGGAATAGCACTGGAGGAAGAAGGTCACTAAACATATGCAGCGGGCCACTGATAACGCAGGCCCCACAGAGCAAAATGTTAGTGCCAGAGCTATGCATCGCAGGGACTAATTAAGAACGAATGGCAGTGAGGAACGTGGTCCACACACAACAGTCAGTCGATAAAGGATTAGCGATGTCACAGGCAACCGGGTAACAAAGACAAATAGACGCATGGAAGGAATCATGGGAAATGTCAGAACCTTTCATCCATGGCATATAAGACTATAAAGTAGGCCAGTGCCACAGGGAGGCAGTCTTAATTACAATTTTTCCAAATGCCTTCAGGAACATAGCAGACTCGCGCTTCTCCACAACAGAACAAAACAGAATGCTATCAGATTGGCTGCTGATTCATAAATCTTCTGACCAGATACAGTGTTTATTTTGGTCGCACTATCTAAGTAGAACCATAATGAACAGTGCCACATGCAGGCTCAAGCACGGTAACAGCGGTACAGAATACAACCTTTTAAGAAATAATCTGTATTTTGGTGGTGTGGTGGGGAGCACAGAGCTCCAGCAGTTACTGGTCTGGTCTGGTACACTGCTAAAGTATTTCTGTGGCAATGATAGTAAAAGCAAAGCCGTAAAATCCAAACCGGATCAACGAGTCAATGTGGCAATGAACTAAGCATTTTAGGGTCTTGAATGGATGTGCGGAAACTAAAAACAGAAGTTTTTTTTTGGAGCCAGATGAGGGGCCTAGGGCCGTCCATGCGGAGGGGCCATGCAAGGCTGGTTCGCCAGGCAGAAGACAGATTTATCCTGGTTGTGAAAGGACCACCCTCCAGGAAAGCCTTTCCTGGTCCATGCCAAACAGGCATCTGGTGCCTGGCCAACAAGCTGTTCGCTACCTGGCCTGGAGACAAACAAACGTGCTTTTCAGCCTCCTTTCCCTAGTCAATGCATGACTACACACAGATTTTCAAACAACACCTCAGCAGTTCCTGTACCTTCTTCATTGAAAAGTCAAAGTAGAGGTTCAAGAGTAAGCACAGTCATCTCAGCCTGCTGTCTAGATTTACTCCAAACTCCAAAGGAGAGCAAATGCAGGCCTGATTCATAGAATCACATTAACCTTTTCAATTAAAATGTAATATTCAGTTTCTTGTGGCGCTTATACATCACTATTATCTCATAAATTAAAAAAACACAGATCTCTAATTTTACATGGCTACCATTAAATAGCTTAAGTTCCATTACTGACACTGCAAAACGTTTTTATGTTCAGGACTGAAACAAATAAGCTTTAACAGAGCCAGCACGTGCAGACAGTATCCTTGGAGATGAGGTGCAAAATAGACCAATTTTGTAATTGGAATCCTTTCTTCTGGACATTTCGGGTGAAATCCTCCAAGAAAACTGACTTGGTATTTAGCCATTCTAACAAGCAGTTGCATGTCCAATCACAGAAAATGACCCGAGTCCTGAACACCTGAGCCTACCAACCTCATGTACCCACTCCATACTCCGTTTTCACAGAAAACTCCAAATAGTCTCAAAATACTCAAAAAAGTAGTAAGAATATCTTTAAAAAATTGAAGGATGAACCAAAGTCAGAAAATAATTCAGGAAAAAAATACTGAGGCGTCATGAATGCAAAATGCTATGGATTAATATGGATAGCAGATTAGGCGGTACGGGAACTTTGACATTGATACATAGGCCCCTGAGGACAGCTGATGTGTCATGAGGTCCAATCTTGGTCTTTGGTCTAAAGAAAGGAGAGAAAAAAAAATGGAGCGCTGCGACCAAAGGAGCTGAAAGAGCAACGGCTCAGAGGAGTCAGACGTCTTGGATGCAGAAACAACCCAGCTGCATAAACAGGTATGGAAGAATCCCTCTAGAGGTAGGGGTCACTCGAGCAGGCGAGAGGGAGAAGTCTCTCCACGATGAGCAGAGATGGAGAGGATCTGAGACAAAAGAGACTTTAAAAAGTCAGAGATGAGATTAAGTCTCGCTGCTATTTTCCCTGAAAGACAGAAACTACGAAACTAAGGAGTCATCTGAAAATAGAGTATATGCTCATGCTTGGGATGGAAACTTAATTGAATTAAAGAGGAATTCAGAAACCAAGAGAATCAGAGCCCCTGAGCCTTCAAAGATTCCTTTACTGGGGTTTAGGCTTCACATTGATCTTACACTTTGTGCTGCACCTTGTGGACATCCAGGTGACCTGTGGATAACACCAAGCTAGGAGTTTACAGACGCACGCATATACATCACAAACACACCAATGTACGCATGCACACACACACACACACACACGCTGGCATTTCTACCTTTTAGAAATAAAACCTTAAAAGTAAAATATATTTGATCCTGTTCCATTCAATCATGTTACAAAAACCCTGGTTTAAGGTCCTGCAAACGAGCAGCAGGTGAGGGGTCATGGCTGTATGGTCAGAGGTCATGCCTCTTCCTTCCCATGTTAACTAACCACCACAGAACAGCAGAAGGTCTACCAATACCAATCACTCACAGGAAAGAGCTGTACTTTCAGTGGGCGCTGGGCATGGGAATTACTGGGTGTTTTGGCCATGGGATCTGAACCATGTGGCAGGCACTGCCACTGGCCAACAAAAATGTCAGGAAAAACATCAAATCATCATGCATCAAAACATCATGGACTTTTTCAGTGCATGACAAACTTTGTGAAAAGCCACACCCACGAGTAGCCTGTAATTATACTTCTATCTGACAGTGTCTTTTAATGACAGGGAGTCCACGAAGTATAGAAGATGTGCATCTTTCTGCACGGTAGCCTAGCCCTTCCCTCACTTACTTTGTTGTGACAAAGGAATGTTGACACTATGTCAATAATATCTGCAATGATGGCTGATTATCAGTGCCTAATTTTGTGGCATTTTCCTTAAAGCAATTTCATTTCAGGAAAAGCAAATTCTTCACATTTTTTGTTGTACTCTGTTTTTTACTACCAAACTGAAATTTTAGTGTTGAAAACTGTATAAATAAATGCAAAGTGTATATTGTACAGAACGTATAAGAGCAGGAAAGAGGAAATACAATAAGACAGCATTAAACATTCTTTGTGTCCCTGTGTCTCTATATCTCTGCATCCCTGTGGCTCTGTATCTCTACATCTGTGTCCCTGCGTCTCTATAACCTTTAATCTGTGTCCCTGTATCTCTCCATCTCTGTATCCCTGTGTCTCTATATCTCTTCATATAGTTAAAGAGATTATTGGGGAAAAATGGAGTAAAAAAATGGAGTAAAAAAAAATCTTAGTGTTGTCACTGGAGGGACAAGGTTTCTCTTTTACAGTTATTGTCTAACTTATTGTTGAATATTTTCCTGCTTGTATAGCTTTTTTTTCGTACCACTTTTCACTGTTTCTGTGGTCTTGGTTGCCCAATAGGACGGCAACTTTTCATTCCACCTGAGCACTTGTGCACGTCCATCAGTTCGGAGCACAGCAATGAGGTTGACGAGTATTTAAAGAGAGCTGGAAGACCAGGACAAGGATTGAGGAACAATGGTCCTTTTTTTGTTCTCCAACGCTAAAATGGGCCTGTGTATTCACCAGCTGGGGCCTGTGACTGATGCTATGGATCAAAAAACTGGCAGGTTTCCTGTCCTCCCAGTCTGCACGTATGTTCTTGCCAGTTATTTGTTACTCTCTTCTTCAGATTTGCCCTTTTTCAATCTGCATTCTTTTACAAGGGCCTCAGAGCGGAGAGGCCCCCAGCCCAATGTTTTCTGGACTCTAGAGATTGATGTACACTACTGTTCAAAAGTTTGGGGTCACTTAGAAATGTCCTTGTTTTCGAAAGAAAAGCTAATTTATGTTCCATTAAAACTGATCAGAAATGCAGTGTAGACACTGTTAATGTTATAAATGACTATTGTAGCTGGAAATGGCTGATATCTACATAGGCATAGAGAGGCCCATTATCAGCAACCATCAGTCCTGTGTTCCAATGGCAGGTTGCGTTTGCTAATCCAAATTTAAGATCTCGTACAATGCTGTGTACTACGCCGTTCACTGAACAGTGCAAACTGACTCTAACCAGAACAGAAAGAGGAGTGGACAACTGAGCAGTAGGAGAAATACATTAGAGTGTCTAGTTTGAGAAAGATGCCTCAAAGGTCCTCAACTAGCAGCTTCATTAAATAGTACCCCCAAAACACCAGTCTCAACGTCAACAGTGAAGAGGCGACTCCGGGATGCTATCCTTCTAGACCCGTCTTTGATGTTTTTTCCTGACATTATAGATGGCTAGTGGCGTTAATTCTGAAAAAGCCATATTACAGACTGGCCAATGAACAGAAAAGATTTAGATGGGCAAAAGACACTGACACTGGACAGAGGAAAATAGTGTTATGGACAGACGAGACGAGTTGAGTCTGGTATTTTTGACAATAAAGACTATATTTATTTAATTTTTTCACCCCATTGGAAGCACTTTACTTTTGTCTGATCTTAAACCGCAATAGAATGGTTTAAATTATAACTAGTATTAGTATATGGTGCGTGACACTATTTTGGAAAAAACTTCCTTTTCTTCCATTGACAGATTTTTATTTTTAAAAGCAATCGCCTTTTAAGAAGGAAGATTTCTTTGCTGTTTTGATTCCGGCCAATCAAAGGCCCAGCTGGCGGGGCCACCTGGCAGCATGTGATTGGCAGTATTGTCAGGGAGAAAAAAATAAATAAAAAATTTTTAGCTTTACAATTGCTTTCAGTTTATAATTGAGAAAATGCACTGTAGATGTTTATGTAACCCTAACAGTGAGACAGGGCTGCAGTCTGAGCCCAACACTGTTCAATATCTACAACGTTGGAGTGGTCTGCAGCCTCATTTTACGTGACTCTGAAGTAAAATTCCTGCTTTATGCAGATGACCTGGTCCTGGATTAATTTCAAAAACAGTGACCCAAACTCACTCCATCACAAAGCCCTTCAATACCAAGAGCTCAGCCAGTCCCCTCAGCAAGCTGGTCTTGAAGTCACTTACAACATCAACACTGCAAAAACGATTCCAATCGGAGTAAACAAAATCAAATGCTTCTATTTGGACTATTGGGATACAAACACTTAAACACAAAACAAACTAGAGCACTAACAGACCCTAAAGAGAAGCTACATCCTGGCAGAATACCAAGTAACTGTCAGAGACAAAAAGCTGAGGCAGATCCTGATCAGTGACCACAGACCGGCCATTTAAAAAGGCCATCACAGGCAGAACAGGCTCTGTGGTCACTGTGAGAAAGAAGAGGCAGAGACATACTTTCTCCGACACAGCAATGCATATGTCCAAACAAGGGACAGATTCCTTAGAAAAACTGGGAGTCTTACTGGGGGCGGGACACGTAGCCCAAAAGGCGTCTAGTTACGTAGCTGCCTTTCATAACATGAGAGACAAACAGAGATATACTACTGAGGGGAGTATTTAATTCTTTGTTTAATTAAAATTATTTGTCTAGTTAGTTATTAGTTAAATACATTAATAATGTGTTAGTGTTATTATTATTGTTATATTGCCAATTGGAAGCCATGCCAATAAAGCACCTTGAATTGAATTGAATTGAGGGGGGGGGTGGCACAGCCCAATGATCACGGAGACTTTTGGTCAATGAACATCCTACAGGGAATTCCTGCACTGAGCAACAGTACAGCGTGTTGGTGAGATACAAGTATACTTGTATATTGGCTTCACTTTTTTACAGTATCTTGTGTTCTCTTTCTTGACAGCAAAAAGCTTGAGAGACCTTCTGCCTTGTGAAGAACACAATTCCACAATCAGATTAGGAACAGAAATAGTAGGGATCATGTAGTCAGACTGCCTGGACCACTGCAAGACACTCATGCCACAAGGCCACACAGCCAAAAGGCTTTATCATACAGGAAACAAAGAGCTGTTAAACTTGTTTATGTACATGTGGAGTGCACAGGACAATTACTAAGCAGAACAGCTGGGCTCTCGCACTTGTTTGCTTTTATCAACCAATTAGCCTCATTTCCTCTTTATCCAAACCAAAGGGTTTCCACTGACTCAATCCAAGGCTTCATTATGAATGGACCAGCCATTAGATTTAGCTCTGATTTAGCCCTATTCTATGAACAACAACAACAGCCCAAATAATTTGGCTAATTATCTTTGAGAGATCACAAGCAATCCTTCCATATTGTAGCCATCGGTGCCACCCTGGGCAGGCATGTTGACACTGACTGGCAACATGCAGAGACACATCTGGTGTTGAGAACACAAATCTCAAAGTGACAATGTGGCAGCCCAAACTGACAACAGACAGAAAAGCAATAAACAGCCAAGTGTTGACCTGCAAAGATACGTGTACAAGAGACACGTACGAAAACCTCATAAGAGCAAAATGGTTTCAGGAATGGTTTCGGTGTGTGTTGTGTTGTGTCTGTGGTGGGGGTTCTTGGCCAAAGCAATAAAAAAACAGAACATTCCAGCACTGTGCACGACAAGTGGAAATGAAGAGGCACTCTTGGACAACAAGACAGATCACTTCCATGCTCATCACATTCAAACTGTGATGGTCAGGAACAATTTACTCCCCCCATTCTTAATACGTTACACAGCACTGACTACAGCAGTGAGCAAAAGAGGGAGCAATTTCTGCCGCTAGCTTGAGTCATTTCTTGAGTAACTCTTAAAGTACATTTGACTAGTTCCTCAACAGAACTCCAGCTGTTTCACAGGGCAGGCAAAATCAGTTGCCTCTCAGTAACTAATGACAATAGCTCTTCATATAGAAAGATGTGCGGTAAAGAAAGCGAGCAGTCAGCAGTGTGTGGCAAAGCGAGTGGCCCGCTTTCTATAAGAATCTGACTTGGCCGCTGGCGTTCGAGAGCCCCACTCTGACCTTTTGTTGCTCTGTGCTCATGTGCTGTGCGATTTCTCTGTGACGGCAGGGCCTTAGGTTAGTCACGTTGCCTGGATAGCAGATCATAAGATTTTCTGATACAGTGCGGATTTAAAAAAGCAAACACGATAGCTCTGAACTGAACCAGCAATAAAAACCATTCAAAACAAGATTCAAATCATTATTGAAATTCTGTTTCTTAGGCAAAAAGCAAAACTCGTGGTTTGCGAAAGGGAATAACGGTGAGGGGGGGAAGGATGGTGAAGAGAAGAGGAAATTTGATTACATTTATTAAAAACGTGGAGAGATGAAAACACTTTACCTTGCAGAGGAAGACGAGGAATTGCCGCAGTCTAAGCCGGTGAAAGACGAAGATGTCGTAGACGACAGACACGGCCAGGACGGTCACGCCCTGCTCCTTCCACAGCATGCTGCCGGCGGCCAGCACCAGACTGCCCAGGAGCCACGCCCAGGAGCGGGCGGGGCGAGGCCCCAGGGCGCAGTGCCGCGTGTAGCAGAGCAGCGAGAGTAGGAAGAGCAGCGCGGCCCCCACGTCGGCCCGGCCCACCACGCCGGCCACAGCCTCCGTGTGCACCGGGTGCGAGGCAAACAGCAGCCCTGCCGCCAGCGTCCAGCAGCCCCCGCCCAGCAGCAGGCGAGACAAGCGCACAAAAAGGGCGGTGACGGCGCAGTGGAGGCACACATTGACCAGGTGGTAGCCCCAGGGGTCCAACCCGCCCACGGCATGGTTGAGGCGGAAGGAGAGGGTGCAGAGGGGCCGGTAAGACTTGTGGCTGCCGCTGTGGGTGAGGAGGGTCCCCCAGAAGTCATCGTAGAAGATGTTGGTCCAGGGAGTTTCTGGGAGAAGATCCTGGTTGGTTTTGATCGCACGGCTGAGTAAGGAAGAAAAATAGCACAGTGGGTGAGAGTGTTTTAGAAATTCAAATTGATCAATGTTAATGCAATCCTAATTTCTCCTCATCCATTAGAAAATGCTGGCATTAGAACATTTAAACTAAAGCCTAATCAAAATTGACAGGGTGACCTCAACCAGAGGTATGAGAGTCTTGCTCATCAAACATACCCTATTGACAGCTGATAAAATGTACTGCAATGAGAACACAGCTATTATCAGGAGCCTGACAGACCCTCTTGTTGGTTGTCATCTGGTGGACTGGAGTGACAGTTATGTTTCTTCTATATCCTTTGTTTTATCGGTTCATCAAATGGCACTATTGACGACTGCCTGCTTGCGCCACAGAGAAAACAATGCAATGCAAGCCCTTAACCAAAAAAACAGCACAGGAACAAAATTTCAGAGGGGGTAGCCCTCTTGGCAGCATTAATCAATCACTGAAACGGTGGGTGGGGGTTGCTTGGTTAGAGCATTGTGGAGGGAACAGTAATGCAGCGCTGTGAATAAATCAATAGCAGTATATTTTTGAATGGCACAGGGATCTCATAAGAGCCCACATTGCCCTATATCTTGGACCCTAACCCTTTACATCATGACACAGTTGACCTAGATGTGGCTGGCTGTGGCAAGTAGCTGGCTGTGGCATGGTGAGTCTGGTTCATTAATGTTTCTTTTTGTCACATCCATATATCCTAAATTACTGCCATGTAATTAGGCCCCTTTGAGAGGAGGTATACAATAAAATGACTGATGTAATTAGGCCCCTTTGAGAGGAGGTGCACGATAAAATGACTGGGATTTAATTAGGCTCCGTTGAGAGGAGGTGTATGATAAAATGCCTGGGATTTAATTAGACCCCTAAGAGGAGGTGTATAATAAAATTACTGGGATGTATTTAGGCTCCCTAAATTATTCTTATTATAATTATTATTATTATTAGTAGCTCTAATAGCTGATGTAAAGGCGTCAACAGGTTTATTATTTTCTCTTTTATAATTTAATTGCAAATCGATGGGGGCTGGCACCCCCCTTTTCCAGCCAAGAGAGGCATGGCATGGGCCAGACAGGTCTACCCCCAGCAGAGGAGTGCTAATGATGGAACAAGTGTTTTAAATTTATGCTTTCTTCTGTGAAATTTACTCAGAGAACTCCATCTGCAGGAGAGATCTGGTAGCGACAGAATAGAGTATCAAGGGGGAAATACACAACATTACAGTATCAGTGACCTGGGGTAAGTCAGATCAACACTGGGATGAGAGTGCCCCAAATAGTTTCAACAGAGAACCATCGTACACAACTAAATTCTACAGTCTACCATCTCCACCCAACCTATCCATAGACATTTAATAAGACAAAGTGATGCTTAATCAATAGGAATTTCACCGCTAATGTTGAACCACTGTTTGCTATAATCCTGGAGGAGTTGCACGGCAAAATCCAGTCGTGAAAGCGTGCAGGGCAGTTTCAGCGTCAACGGGTTGGAGAAACACCTTAAAGTTACTATGGAAACATGCTAATCAAAAGAACTCATTCCTTCGGCTCCAAGTGTATTCATTTTATCATCCTGCTAAATGTTAAATACTTTACACGGAAAGCAGAAGATAAAGCTGCTACATTTAAAATAAGCCTTCACTTTTCAAACCCACCGCTCAAGTGTCATTATAAACTCTACATGATAACAGCATAAGTCATGCAAAGGAAAAATAAAAAGCTGAGTAACTGCTAAACAGACATTTATTACGTTAAAAGGCTGTCTTGCTTTCACAAAACAATAAAAATAGCTTAATAAATAATGGAAGCCTTTTAAAAATCAGATCTAAGAACAAGCACAGGCCTGACTAATTACTTGGACCTTGATTCAATCAAACTGCTGTGGTCTTTGTCCTTATTTCACACTTATTAATTAACTTAAGTCACACTTCCTCCACTATTACATAATTTTTCATCAATGTAGTACAGGCAAGTGTGTATTACATATTCCATTTGTTTTACCTTGCTTTACCCTTTGCGTGTCAGAGTCATACACAGAGATGCATGAAAGGGAAAAAAAAATGAAGAAAAACAGATCTTCCAGTAACATTGGAGAACACATTACTCTCAACCTCTTTTTATCACGAAACCGTCCATTGGCATACAAGGCTGGCGATATTCTCATCCCTGCTAGGAAATTACGTCATAGTAAGTTAACATGTAGCGACTGAACGCTGCACTACTGCAGTGCCTGCGGGCAGCTTTTGATTTGTCCAGTCAGCTTTTCATCCACCTTCCTCGTCTGCCATTTTACTCCACAGGCAGCTGTGTCACAGTGTTTTTACAGCCAAATTTCTGGACCATGTGATTTCATTCTTCCAGCCCCTAACAGCAGAAAATGTAATCTGGAAAACACTTCATTTTGTGGTTTCTAGCTCGATGCACAACTAGCAAGGGATGGAAGGGGGAGGGAGCCGTGATAAAGGGCTCTTACAAAGACATATCTCTTTGTTTTCCCCCATTGTACACTTTTAGTAATTACAGAATAAGGCCTGAAAAGATATTCCTATCAGATTTCAGATTATTTGTATATCTTCACAGATGGGCAAATTACCATGAACTGATAAGAAAAAATATGGTTCTGAGGAACAGTTAAAGGAGGCCAAGCAGCATAAGGCAAAGCCTTCTACATTATATGGCCAACGGGGATCTGTAAATATGTGTTGTGCAAAAACTATACACTGATTGTCATTTTAGAAATGACAACTATCTTTCCAAATGACAGTTTCTTAACGTATCGCCATGCATTTAAAATTGGAGCCGTATTCTGATGCCATGCTTCACATATTCAGTCAGTGGCCAGTTGATTAGGTACACCAATCTAGTACTGAGTCAGACCCTCCTCCAGAAGAGCTCTTGAATTCTTCAGAGAGTCGAAACACTCCACAGGTATGTTGGACCGTGCTGACACAATGGCATCATGCAGTCACTGAAGATTGGATGCTGGTAGGTTAATGCTGCCCATAGAACAGCCCATAGATACCCTGGGATGAAGTCTGGGGGCTGCAAAGCCCACTCCATTAAAATAGACAAATTGTCCTTTTCCTGGAACTATTCTGAGATATGTGCTTAGTGACATAGTTCATTATCCTCTTGCAAGTATCCTTGTAACGAAGGCTAAACTGTAACCATTAAAGGGATGCACTCATTTTTCCAACTGCCCAGTGTTAGTGATCGTGTGCATACTGGAGTCACTTCTTGCGGTTTTAGCGGATAGGAGTAGTCGTTTTCTTTAATAACCCATCTGTGCATGACAAAGACCGACACGCTGTGCATTCCGAGATGCCGTTCTGCCTCGTTATTTGCTAGTTTGTGCCCCTCCTGTTAGCCTAAAGAGAGAGATACTAAAGCCGGCACCGACAATAATACAACACTCAGTTGCTTAAGCTAAATTTGTTCCTTATGAGGAAACTCAGTTCTAAATATGTAAATATATATTGCTTTTCAGCTTTCAAAATATGTAAATATATATTGTTCCTAGACCAAAATATTGCCAGAATGCTTAAACTGTATTAAGCAAACTAAGCAAACAACTTATACAACAGCCAGACTACTTGGCCATTAGAGCCACAGAGGTTTGACAGGTGGTCATGCAGAGACGTGACTACTTTATCTATTCTGTTTCTAGGCTGCCCTTACAAACTCTGAGCATGGGAGGAGTAAGTAAGACTCCTGATTCCTAACAACTCAAACTGTACAAAAAACCTTACTAAAGACAGAAGGAAAGGGAACCCATTCACTCAAATTAGACAAAGACGAGCCTTTGTTTGATACAAACCAGCAACAGCTCACTTCACCTCTCAGACTCAAGAAGTTGGGCTGCTCATTGTGGCCAATGCAGTCTGGCCTGGACCACCATAAAATCAGCATTGTCAGGGCTGAATGGTACTCCAATCAATGTGAAATAATGTGCTTAAGAGTACAGGGTAAACGGACAGATTAGCCAGGCTGCGGCCGATGAGAGTCTAACACGAAGGGCAGTGAAAGGTACATAAATCATACTTGGTTTTGCCCTATTTTGTCATTTTTTGTCTGCACACACTTTAAAGTAAATTGCTGAACTGCCAAAACCATGTGATGTCGACCCAGAAGATCAGTGCAAAGATAGCGGGGCCTTGACCTACACATACATCTAGTGCCTGTCCACCACAAGAGAAGAAACAGTTTGGTATGTCGGCTGATCACAGAGCTTTTCAGAGCAGTGAATCTGTGTTTGCATCACATGTCCCTGCCACACACAAAACCTCCTCATGTCCAGGCTTCTGTTACCTCGAGGCACATGTCCGAATCCCAAGATAAGAACTGCATGAGTTTCATTGAGTCAGGAACCGGCAGATATTCAACTGTGCAATGCGATCTACAAATCTATAAGTTTTTTAACCGATTTGTAGATCGCATTGTCCAAACTGTATGAATTACGACTTTGTGTCTCTCAGGAGTAAAAGAAGGGGGGTGTGATGCTTGTGGAACGGCATTTATTGTGAAATGGTGCTTGTGGAACAGGAATTATAAAAGCAGCACTCACCTATCTGTGTTAAGGACGAAGGGGATGAAAGGAGAGCTGTCATCCAGCTGCCCTGCCGGGCAACAAAGGGAAGCTGCTAGAGGCTACGGTCTGTTGGAAAACTTTCCATTGCGCACAGGGAACAGTGTTTATAAAAGACCGCTGGACTCCACTTCAAAGCTCTTGCAGCAAGAGAACTACTGAAAGATGTAGTTCTACGTTTAAAATTATGAGCATAAATGTTGCAATGCAAATGCATATTTTAAAAAGCTGGTTGTTTAGGAGCTGAACAACAGCAGACTTTAATTGGACAGTCTCTGTATTCTCAAACTTTATCCTGGGTAATTTCACTCACAATATACTATATAATTTGAAATATGCAGTATGCTTTTAACCATGCCCGGAATAAAATAATGGCATGGACGATCCAAAACCAAGGTCAAAGCATTCCATAATGAACTTTCCTCAAATCAATTATTTTTCCCAGGCTAACCTTCTGATGTGGGTAATTTACTGCTAGAACCTAGGTGTGAAAACCAATTACCGGGTTTGCAGCCTTGAGGTAGGCTGGCTGATATACAGACAGATTATAGAGTGTAAATCTGTCAGTGTGTGTCAGGGGCTGCTAGTATATGAAGCGATGCTGTCTTTCCCCCCTACCCCCAAAATGCCCTCTGACAGTCTCACCGTGGTAACTATGGACCCCAGACCGTGATTCTATGGATTAGCACCTTTTTTGATAAAGTGGGATTCTGCCTTAAAGAACATCTCAATCTATCAATCTGGAGTTGTGGAGGAACTAACATTTAATCCAGTACTTCTGTAGGAGATGATTCTAGAACCTTTACTGCTATATCGTAACAGTAAAAGACTGTCCACAGGCAAACAAAACTACAAAACAGTATAAAGAAAAAAAAAAGTTTGAACATCTTTATTTTTAAATATATTTTGTGTTCTCTCTAGTTTAATTTGTGGTTCTCTCACATTAAACGAAAAAATCCTGGGACAGATGTCAGCATAGCCCCAGATGTCAGCATGGTTTGTTCGGCCCAGAACAATTTTTCCCCATATCACAACTGATCAAAGTAGCTGGTTTTATTTGTCTTCAGTATTTAATAAGTAAACTAGATTGAATTTAAAATAGTTTTGCCAAACCACAATACATTGTGTGGATTTATTAGAAAAATGAATGGTCCTTAACTGCAATGCCGTTTTACTATACGAGTGATTGCAAGTACACAACCTCATTAGAATGAAAGACCTTGTGTAGGAGACCTTGCTAGTACTAGTGGGGTTACATGTACTACGAGACCTTCTTAGCTTTACAGGCCGTCACTGATATTGCTTCCAACTGCACAGGCATGCGCCAAAACCACTAACCCCATGAGATAAAGCTGTATTAATTCCCTGTTCTCCAGAGATAGGCAGGGCCAGTGAAAAGCTGTGTTTAACAAAACCAATTGGGTATGACATTGAGGGGAGATAAGACCCAAATTTGTGGTCACCCCATTGTCGTCCCCGGTTACCTCTCGTCCTCTATCAAATCACTGAAGCAACATCTTATGTGCAGTTTCTTATGAACGTGTGCCACTTGGTAGTAACTTCTGCAGTCATTGCTGAATAAAAATATACACATTTTATCAATATCAATAACGTACTTAATGAATGTGTCAAAGGGGAAAAAATAATCCATCGAGACAAAAAACTGGTTTCAAAAAAAAAAACTGCATCGCTTTCCACATGGTGCCAATTTTCATTGTTTCACCAAAATAACAGATATGACATGCTCAACACTACATTGTGGATTTTATACACAAACAAGGTTTTTAAAGAATAACAATAACTAAAGCAATGTTTTGCTGGGTATTCATTATAGGAGAATTACTGAAAGTTCAGGCCAACTTGAAACTAACAAATGTGGCAGTCATGGTTCAAAACAAACATGTGAAATATTTAGCAGAATTGTGATTATGGGAGCCACACAGCTGACTGAAAATTCCTCGGTGTTCAGATACACCTCTCTCTGTAGGGGTCGCCACACCTGAAGATGCAACCCCCCCCCCCACCTGCAATTTACTCGGATCAATTGCCGACCGTCTGCAGTTTCCCAGTTCTCTCCACAAGCACATTCAGTCAGCAAGGACCGGTTACCGTCCAGCTGCAGTTTCCCAGTTCTCTCCACAAGCACGTTCAGTCAGCAAGGACCGATTACCGTCCAGCTGCAGTTTCCCAGTTCTCTCCACCAGCACATTCAGTCAGCAAGGACCGGTTACCATCCAGCTGAAGTTTCCCAGTTCTCTCCACCAGCACGTTCAGTCAGCAAGGACCGATTAATGTCCGGCTTCAGTTTCCCAGTTCTCACCACCAGCACAATCTCTATTTTCACCATTTTAAAAAACGAAACATTTGAAGGTAAACTTTTTTAGATTACGCTTACAAATTTTAAGCTTTTTAAGTTAGTCACAAGACAATATTGTAAAAATCCATTCAGGAGAAACTTGCATTTTTGAGACTGCAAATACACAGACATTTCTTTGAGGGTTTACTGGAATGGCACCTGGGCCAGGAAGTGGGACTGTTGAAGGCCTCTCTTTGATCTTTCCTGAGTGGCGCAGGAGGCCGGATGCTGAAGATGCAACTGGGGGGGGTTTATTCTTCCCTTCGCTACGCAGCGTGAGTTGTATTCTGCAATGATTGAGCCCAACGCAGAATCGCAGATGAAAGAGCCCCTCCTTTGTAGTTCTGGCTGAGCTCCAGCTACGCGTCCCGCTGTCCAAAGTCTGCCTGCGTATTTGCGGATGCAAGTAGTCCATAAAGTATTTCAACAGAAATTAAAAGTGCCACAAATAAAAGACACTTCATCAGGCCTGGGGTTGCCATTAAGAGCGCAATACAGTTCTGCAAGCACATTTCATATGAGTTTAACAGAGAGGCAGCGCTGATGGGGCCCACAGCCGTTTTATAAATTACTATGGCTGCCGGCATCACGGAAAATCCCCACAACACGGGGGTTAACAGACGCTTGTTCAGTTAAACTAGAAGACTTTCACCTGTTATTAAACATTATCGTTGCCAGGTTCAAAATTCTGTACTTCACTTTAAAGAAAGTAGTAATAGTGTACATAACAGCACATTCCTTGTAAAAACTTGAGAATTTTTTTTTTTTTTTAAATAACAAAAGAAACTGTGCCAGTAAAATGGTATAACGTCATCGGTGTAGAATACTGCCAGGCTCAAGTATGAAATAAGATTGTGATGCCAAGTAAGCCTTGCAAAGGCCTTAGCAAAGGCTAAAGCGTTCCATTATTCCTGACAGTACCTTGCTCGTTGCTCAGGTTACTCATACGAGTAAAGAAGTCATTTTAAGACTGTGAAAAATAAAAAATATATATCAGTACGACCAAATAGCAAAGTTTATATTGCCGTTCATATGTACTGAACCTGACGCTACATCGTCATCCGCTGTTCCATGTCATTTGATCAAATATCTCTATTCAAAACGAAACACTTTAAATACAGAAAATTTAAATCAGTTAAAACAAATCAGAGAAACATCAGGCTTTATTTGTGATGAATTGACTAAACATACACCCTGGTTGCAATACTAAATTATAAGCAATGAAGCAATGAAGGGGGCCTAAAACGCAAAAGAGTCAGTATCATGAGATATACAGGAACCATGTTCAAATGCGTTTTGCAGTTTTGTGCCGATATTCCAAACGGTTTTCAGGTTTGACCCAATTTTCTTAGTACAGTCAGGTACTTTACATTGATTGGCTTACTGCTTCCATGATTTTAAACGTATCACCAGGAATATTGTGGACTTTTCTTGACAATGTGGATTTTTACGGGTTTGCTGTAGTGCCACGATACGACCAACTGGCGACATACTGATACGGCAGGTACTTACTCTTGAACACCAGACCTGGAATGAAGATTTTGATGAACTATCTGGATTTCATAGCCATTTTTGTCAAGCGCGGCAAAAAGAAATAATAATAAATTTAATAAAAACCAGAACAAAGGACACCAGAGGGCTCAGGCACTAGAGATACTCAGTGTCAATACTAATAAGAAACACCTTTTTCCAAGGTCAGCTCTTAGCATGGACCTGGACTAAACTCCCTGGATGGTAATCCTGTAGCAACTGAGAAACAAGAAGAAATGGGTCAAACCTGGAACGAAGGGCTTTCTACTCTCACAGAAGGCATACTCCAAATTCTCAACTCCCAACCCCAAGGCTACGGGGCTGGCTAAACTCAGTCTAGACTCGTGCCTCTCTCCCCCTGCAGTCGTACGCGCAGCAGTGGCCGTGCAACAGCACAGGGACCGAGCCACAGTACACCACACTATACCACGCCACACCGGCAACACCACAACATACCATGCCACAGCGGCAACACCAAACCATACCATGCCACACCATACCACGCCACAGCAGCCACACCACACCATACCACGCCACAGCGGCTGCGCAAGAGCACACCAACTACACCATACCACTCCACAGCGGCCACACCACACCATACCATGCCACAGCGACCACACCATACCATGCCATAGCGACCACACCATGCCATACCAAACCACGCCACAGCGGCTGAGCCAGAGCACACCAACTACACCATACCACGTCACAGCGGCCACACCACACCATACCACTCCACATGACAGTCACAGCACACCACATCACAGCGGCCTCATCACGGCACATCACGGGACGAAAAATAAAGCAACACAAGTGGGACAACACTGCCAGAATCATCTCACTGAGTTAAATCCTGTCTGAGACGGGACTATGCAGTGTACATCCCGTTCACAGGCGGATGGACACGACAATTTTCCCTCAGAATTGTCTCTTAATAGCCCTCACAGAAAAACAGCTGACCTTATTTCTGTCAATAATAAATCTTCTGATGTTAAAGTAAACTCAATAAGATGGATTATTAAGTAATAGAAAATCATCAGTAAAAATGTAGTCCTTGAAGGCTTGAACTTGAACTTATTTAATTCAGCAATGCAAAAATTTAAACATGGTTTTAGAAGCTTTGTAAAAAATAATCAAGGTTAATATAATAGACAAAACAAGATATGATTTTAAGATGCAGATGTTGATGAATGGATATGTTTGGTCATGAAAAATGCCAGAGTAACTGAAAGGAACTGAAAATGAGTAATGAGTAAAATACAGTTTTGACAAGTCAAATGCATAATTGATTTTTTCATGGCACGGCCATTTGAAATTCAACTGTGACTAACCTGCAAAAAAATATGATGCTGAATATGAATATTTTTCTTACAAAGTCTCAATACAAAGCATGTTCATCATATCAACTCAAAACAGTTAAAAATAAAAAAATGATCAAGAAGCAAGTCATGTAAAACATGCACATTCTATGGGTTACTCCCCTGAGTATTCCCCTGAAAACATTTCAGATGTTAGTGTAACAATACAATAAAAAATATTACCCATGATGTACGTTTAAAACTGGAATTGAGGCAAGTACCTTACAAAACACCACCAGTCGCTAAAGCAAGTGAATGTGGACATCGCCAAGGAACAGGACTTCTTTGGGAGTAGGACAGCAGTTCATTACAACATTTTTGTGTGTTAGCATGCTGTAAACTGTACAGGCGACTACTGAAAGCAATTAACCCAGTTTTGTTTCCAGCGAAGTGTCACGCGGAAGGTTCTGGAAAGCCACTCCCACACTCAAAACAATATGCAATAAGTTTATGCAATTAATTTATGACATTCAAAACTACAACTACTCTTATTACTTAGTAAACTTTTGATGTCTTTAGCATAAAGATCTATTAAACACCATTCATTATTCAGACTACGATCTCACAGTTATCTGCTGTCATGGAAAAAAAATGTGATTCAGTGTGAAACTAATCTTCTGCTTCCTTAACAATATAAAAATCTACATGCAACCATGAACAAATCCCACTTTTATAATTTTTATAACAATTATTATAATGATTATACAATAATATATTCATAAGATTATGTTTATTATTATTACATTATTAGGGTGCAATCAGACTGAAAAATATAATTACAGTTATTTAATTTGTTTAATTTACTCAAGGGTTCTACACTGGAGAATGTATAAAGGCCATGCCAGAAGGATACAGATTTAGTTGAGGTATTCTGTTGAC
>JAOYSI010021903.1:18664-34618 GCA_025775065.1 Hiodon alosoides | reverse complement strand
TCTGTCAGTCCACTCATGCATGCATGTGGAATGGACATCAGGAGTCCATACTTATGATTTCCTACATAGTTTAGATAACCGTCACTTGTAATTAAGTTCTCCGAGAACGGGCTTGGTTTTCCTACGGTATATATGAGATATGCATGTTCTCTTTAGACTGTTTATCAAGAGGTAGAAGAAACTCAGGAGGAGCCCAGACGTTGCCTGGAACATGATCTCCTTAGGATCTCCTTTTGTCTGGGGTGTTGCGTGGTGCTAAATCAGGATGGCCTCGTCGCCAACGCTGAGGGTCGAGAAATGGACAAATTTAAAAAGGACACCAAGCTGTGGATTCATGTTGTCGGTGTCAGTGCTTTCTGTTCTATAATGTAGTGTAATCTCTGCTGTTTTCTCCTTCACGTAACCTTCACGTAGCCTTCAGCAGAAAAGCTGTGGTGGTCTTCATTCTGCCCATCTCAGCTGTAAAACAAGCAAGACACTGTATTAAGGGGTCATAAGTAACTTCTTATAAGATAAGCACCAGATGAAACCAGAGCCGGGACAATTAAGCCTGACCATTAGGGTCCTGCTACCTGATTGGCTGAAATTGTAATGCATGCGTAAGTTATACAGCAGCCTAGCTTTGCATTCAGACCCTTGACCTGTTTGATATTTTATTTTAAAACGCTGAAACTGGTGCCGTTGGTTTTGTGTTGAGAAATTTGTAAGACGAATAAAAAAACAGAAATATGTTGCTTGTATGAATATTCTACACCTTTGCTGTGGAAGCTCTCCGTTTACACAAATGAAAGAAATTGCCCTAACAAGGACACATCTACCTTGCCGTTGGTCTCCACCTGTGAACCATCAAAGTTGCTGGAAGACTTTCTGGATAAAAACCATTGACGGATCGGTTCATTGGTTCACAGGCTGCGAATCTGAAGGAAAAGAAAGCCCAATGAGCATTCTCCGGAAGTTAGAAACATAGTCATACAAATGCATAGATTAGGAAAAGGGTTTAAAAAAATATCAATATCAAAATAAGTGTTTTGACACCCCCATTGAGCACAGTTGGAGCAATAATCAAAGGTGTAAGCTGCATCGCACCACCCAGGCACTGCCAAGAACTGGCTGTCCATCAAACTCGGCCCTCAAACAAGGAGACCTGTGAGAGAAGCCGCAGAATCACTTTGAAGGAGCTACAGAGTTCAGTGGCCGGGAATGGAATGGCGGTGCACCAGTCAATCATATCAAGGGCTCTGATTAACACTGGCCTGTATGGGAGGTATCAACAGTATCTATTACTAAGGCTAAATCCCTTGACCAATTGAGTTGACTAAACAAGATGGTAACCGAAAGGTTAGCTAGTTCAAGGCCCTCCCCAGCCACGTTATCCTCGAGCAAAGGTACTTAACCTGAATTGCTTCTTTAAATCATCCTGCTGTGCAAGTGGATGAATGTAGAAATTGTGATCTGTGTAGGTTGCCCAAAGCGCAAAAAAAAAAAAAAAAAGTGTCTGCTAAGCAACAAAATGTGAACTGAGGGGCTATGTGGTTAATGCACCACCTCCCAATGGACATGAAAGTAGATTTTACCTATACTCACAGACGCCTAGCCAGTCCCACTGCCCTTCACCCAGTCCCTCCCCCTGTCCCAGAGAGGAAACGGGCTTCCAGCACATTCCTGGTCTAACGCTCTTTCAAAGGATGCCAGTCTCATAATTCAGTAATTAAAAGAGAAATGTGCTCTTCAGGGCCAGGTTTGTGCGGCGTTGGTTTCTGCGCAGTTTGGGGAGAGGGGACCACACAGGATTCCGGTCTGCGCGGGATACTCCTGGAGCTGTATCAGCAATGTCCACATCCTGCGTTTAGCAAACCCCAGCTCCTTTTAGCACGCCTCCGGGCCAGTGTCAACCCCACTTGTGTGGGATGTGGGCTCTTTTGAAGGAGGTGTGCTGTTACAAGCGAAAATATTTCCCCTTTCAATATTTAATAAATCTCAGCATGCGTGTAAAACGTCTTCAATGCTTTTAAATTGCATAAATTCCCCTCACCATGCCAGTGTTAAACCATTATGTGTTTTAAAAGCCTTGGTGAAATATGCGTTTTTTTGTGGAGCGGATTTATGATTTTTTTTGTCTGATTGTAGTGAAGTTTTATTTTAAGGCACATTATTCCAGTTGGTAAGGTATTTTTATTTTTTGTCAGTTTTTAAATTATTTTTATCAGTATTGATGCAGAAAAAATCAAATCAAGTGCTGCCTGGGTTTAAGGCCAATCTTTTCTCCATGGGTTTGGATAAACCATGGGCATTTGATCCCCTGAGATTCATTGCTTGTTTAAGTACAAGTGTTTTAGCTAAACTTAGCATGCTTATTTTTTCTATCAAGTACAAAAACTCTATATAATTCAGATGCTATGCTATTTAAGTTTGTTTAGTTATAATATCTCATTTATATAATTAAATATTTAGTTTGTTACAGTAGAACATAAAAAATTAACCAATGCAATCACCTCATTAATGTAATCAAGATTGACCTTGTTCATCTGGTCATTTGCCTCACTGTAGCGCTGATTAGCATTGCAGAAAAATTCCCTAGTTTCAACGGAAACTCTTTGGAAAATCAGTGGTAATTTTCCACCCCTTCCACTACACACTGGGAATACTTGCTGCATTTCTGTTGTGTGTTCAGTTTCAGACAGCATTTTTCCTGTCTGTCCTTCTCCACCACAGTTCCGGGCCTTGGCACCCATGTACTACAGAGGTTCGGCTGCAGCCATCATTGTTTATGACATCACTAAAGAGGTACCACTTCCTGTTTATATCACCTTCCTCAGGTGACAAAAAGTGAAAATTTAATGGTGGTCATTTTCCAGGTCTCAGTCCTGTGTCCATTAAAAAGCTAATATGAGCGTGCATCAGAAATAAAAGTAAGAATATCATAGTTATCAATGTATCAATGGCTCAGTTCCTAGAGATGACGTTTTTAATTTACTTTGCCGTGGTTAGATGTTAGAACGCGTTAGACGTTAGTCTTTCCGTGATTATCCCTGTAGAGACAGATGATTGGTGGGGGAAGTGTTTAATGACTGTGGCCCTCTCTCTCTCTCTCTCTCTCTCTCTCTCCCAAGGAGTCGTTTCAGACGCTCAAGAACTGGGTAAAAGAGCTGCGCCAACATGGACCCCCCAACATCGTGGTGGCAATTGCTGGAAACAAATGTGACCTCAACGATGCCAGGTACGGCACCCCCTAGCTGTCACTCCCAGTCAGCGCGCACAACACCCATTTCCATTCTTGCGGTAAACCGATATTTCGATTAAGTATTAAGTAACGATGCTGGCCTCCTGAATGGGGGAAGGTGCTCGCCCAAGTGCAGACTGAGCCCTATGAGCTGGAATTCACAAGTTCGATTGTGATGGGGCAGGGTTTCTCTCGGCTCGTCGCTAACCTGCGGTTCCTAGCGGGTGCCTGCAGGCTGGCAGTGCCATAGAGGGACGTGCCTTTCCTCCTAATTGGCCCTGAACCTCTCGTGTGGGCTGTGTAGCCTGCAGCGTGTAAAAGGTAGAGGAGGCTCAAAGCGTCTTGTGATTGGCGGGGCCTGGTCATATTTCCCATCCTCCCCGTGTGTGGTGGTGGGAGTCGTAGCAACGAGCCGAGATGCATTAGCACAAATGGCAGGGAGTGAGCTCAGATCTGAAATTAACTAATCGCCTAAACTTATTAACGTTCAACTGACTTTGAGTTTACGTACGGAATACGAACTAGAATAGTTTTTCTGGAGGATCTGAAAGTGAACGGCTGTGCAATAGGGGTAGTCTTTTATTTCTTGTGTGTCCATGGTGGAGAAACAGATCTGTTTATGTTCTGCACATCAGCCCCGTTTGGGGGGTGCAATTTGATCAGCAGCTCTCGGATCGGATTACAGACAGCGACTCTCTGAACTCAACACTCCAGAATACTGTGCACTGCTGTTAATGTGCGCTGAAATGGCAGAAAAACGCACTATGAAGCGGTTGTTGGACTGACAACCGCTTATTTCCCGTCCTAAATGACCTGTCATGAAAACCTATTATTGAATGCAAGGTGTTTTAAATAGCTTTTCAATGAAAACTAAAACCGTAAAACTGCACAAGAGGATGAATTGCGATGAAACGGCGATGAATTTCTCCCCCGTGTCTTGTTCTCACGTCCTGCTCCATCCGTCTCACTACAGGGAGGTCTTGGAGAAGGACGCCAAGGACTACGCTGACTCCATTCACGCCATCTTTGTGGAAACCAGTGCCAAGAACGCTATTAACATTAATGAGGTCTTTCTAGAGATAAGTAAGTTATCTTTGCCTTCCCGTTACACTGAGCACTTAGGCCTGGAGTAGTTTAAAGGTTAGGGTTAAAAAAATGTGAGTTTCTTCATGTGCTAGTATCTTGTCACTTTTGATCGTGTTTCGATGCAGGTAAATGTGTGGCTGATGGTTAGCTGCTAGTTATTTTTTAAAGTGACACCATGGGTTGAGCGCTACCCCGCTATCTAATATTGCTGGCTTTTCTCTTAATTCTGTTACCAATGCCGTTGTGGCCGTCGACAACAGCTGTCAGGCAATGAAGATGCGCTGTTAAACGGTGGTTGCTAAGCAACCATTGTGCTGCATTTTGTGACGTCACATAATATTTAGCTTAAAAGGATGAAGCTAAATGCATTCAACGTAGTTTCCTAACAAAAACACTAGTAAGCCATGACTGGTGCAGCACTGCATTAATTGTGAACTCCTTAAGTATGTAGAAGGACAATTGGAGCGTTAAAGCAGAGAAATACAGTTGGTGTGCTTACTGAATGGAGGGTTACACTCCGTTAGGTTTAGTCAGATGGACATCTCTGCACCCTAAAGCCATGGCCGTCAGTTGTGTTACCGATGTAGTCCAGCTAGCCTGCTATGTGTAGAATTTATTTGCTCAAATTCGCGTTAGATTTTCCCAGACGCTAATGAACACTCCTGTATTGATCCTGTACTACCAAACTCTCTGCTTTGCATACCAATGTCTTGCCTTCTCAGGCCAGAGAATCCCTGTCATCGACGGCGCCGGTGGAGAGGCAGGAAAGGGCTTTAAACTGCGCCGGCAGCCTTCCAGTGCTCGGCGCGGCGGCTGCTGCTGATGTTGACGCCGCCATTGACCCCTTCCTCCGCCAAACTGAATCCCAGAGGAGCCCTACCAATTCACCTTCTGGGAGGGGGCTGGTACACTATGCATACATGCGCAGAAAGCACGTTGTTGTTTTTTTAATCCCCCCCCTTCCTCCGCCGTCGTCACTGAGCCTCGCAAAACTTATCCGTCCGGATTCTTTCCCCGTCCCAAATCTACTGACGCCCGTCTCAGGCTCTCCATAGCCAGGGACAGTTTAAGTACTGCCCAGGCCTTTCTGACATCCTCCTGGGGTTTTTGTGTTTCGTTTTGTTTTTGTTTCGCGGTACTGGAATGCGTTTCCGTTCAGAGCCGTTATCTTGCCTGTCCTAAGCCTGCGCTTGGCTCCCAAAGCCGTTCTTTGCATTGGCCGTTTGTCTTTATTTGTCTTCTCTGTTATACTGAAGCAAGAAACTCAACAACATAGAGGGAGTCTTTGAGTTACAAACCCCCGTCACTAACAGTTCGGTCCTGTAAAATACAGCTAGTGCTGGGCAGGGTGTTAGCCCGTCGCTGAACACGCCCTAACAGCGCTCTAGCAGCGCTGGAATGTGCTCACGCGTTCACGATTCCCACTCAGACCATGCATGTAAGGCCATGTTTACTATGCATACAATAAATTAAAGTTACATGGGTTTGTGAGAAAGGGACTCCCTGTATTGTCAAATGATATTGTGCCAAAGTGTTCTGCTATTCCACAGACCGTATTTTCCATAGCTGGTACTAAGGGAGGGGTGACGATTTACATACCAGGAGAGATGGTCTTAAAAATAACCTGGTCCTCTGTATGTTACGCTGTCACATCAATTAGCAAGATGGCGGCTTTGTCCTTCAGAGACCGTTAAAGAAACTGTTGAAAGGTTACATACGATATCAACCCCCGAGTGACTGACATGACAACTGTACATGGCCCCCGGACTCTGTAGAACAGGTCAGAGATGGGGAATTGTACGCAGGAGGTGAATCGGAACTCGGAAAAGGGAATGTGTCTGAGTAGTTAATGAGGTCTTCATACGAATGAAATCTAATGATACTCGGTTGTATTTGTTTTTGTTTTTCAAATATATATTCGGTGTCATGTTTGGTGATCAAATACCTGCTATCATTCATAGTGTTTGGAGTATTTATTCCATTGACTATAGAGTCTTTTCTTTAATCTCTGCACTTTAAAGGGCAAGTGCTTCTGTATATTCGATCATTTTATTGGGGATTAATTGTTGCTACAGAGGGAGAGAGAAGGTTTCTTGCCTCTGCTACGATGACTAGCATTAGCACAGAGTGTTATGTTGGTACAGGAGGGTTTTTAAGTGTGCCGACAGGACTGGCATCTATGAGATGTGGTCACTTGTCCAACTCCTTGAATTCCTCCTCCTAGTTTTAACTTAACAGTAAAAAGATGATCCAAGTCCTTTACTGAATTAACCCAGCATGGTTCAGGAGGCTAGACGCTCAGTTTAATTTCCCCCCTTGTGGTGCTTATTGTGTCATTGTATTTTATGTTAAATGGTATTTTAACTGTTTGTGTTAGTTGGCAGTGCTGGTCATCAGACCCCTTGCTGTTTTTTTCATTGCCAGTTTAAACGGGAGAGTGATGTTGTGAGGCTCTGCCAGTTCTTTAATTGTCTCATAAACATTTTCGTCTTTCTTTCTTATTCTTTAACTGAATTAGTCTTGGCTAGGACATCTTGCCAAAAAGCTGTGTTTTATAATCTGGCTGAAGATGAAAACCTAAATATCAGAAAACTAAACTTAAAAAAAAAAAAAAAGAATTTTAAATTCAGATTCTGTCTAGATTAAACATTAAGAAATGCTTTCTGAAGCCGTTTCTCTACTTTTTGTAACTATAGGTTTATATGTATCGCGCAGTGTACGTAAGAGTTTCTCTCCCGTTGCCGTCTCACTCTGTTACTTCTTCACAAGGTGTTTGTGGACCAAAGTTTAAGGAAGTGTGGGTTTTTCTTTTTCTTTTTTCAGTGTGGTTATACATATACACAAATATGCAACCTCATAACATACTCGGAGAGAGAACCTAAGAAATTCAAATGCACTTCTCTAGCAACAACGTATCATATCCTCCATTCCTATATTTTATTATAATAAGGGGATGGGTTGTTTGTCTTAAAATTACAGACTAAGACAAATGTATTTATATTCCATAGCTGGAAAAAACAGATGTTGTCTGAGTTTTCCTAAATACTTCAAGTGCCAAATGTACCCTCAAATAATGCCTCTATTTCTTTCTTACCGTTTAGATAAACTGACAATAATGCTAATTTTGACATGAGTGGAAAAATACTTTAACTTTTTTTTCCCTACTGAATTTGGCTTTACACATGACCAGTTCTGTTTCAGCTGAAGAGGGTCCATTTGAAATGATTGATAGGTCAGAGAACTGATGTCATCGCAGAACACACAGGATGGTGTGGTCAAGCAACTTTTGTTGCAATATTGAACCAGATTCACCGATTGCTAATTAATATTCATTCCAATAAGCCTATTGGAATTGTCAATTATAAAATTATCCAAGGGATAATATATATTTTCTCCAAATAACATTAGAACGTAAAATGGTTACAAAAAAAATACTTGAAATGTGGATTCTGTTATTTGTTTTTTTTAAATGTTTTATTAATTTCAGAAATATTTTCTGGTGCAGGATTAAATGGATCGGTAATTAACTGTTAGATTGCTAATCATTTACATAAAGCAATTCAACTTTAACTAATATTTACACTCTGTATAATATTATTGCAAAATAATGTTACTCTGGGGAAAAATTGTCCAAGCTTCAAGGGAAAATTTTTTAGCTCTGGTACATGCATCTGCACTTTCAAATGCGTTTCTCATGACAATTTTTGGTTGTTTTATAATACAATTTTTTCTATCTTATGCTATGTTATTTGGCAGAATAAGGAAACTGAGTATAGTATGCGGGAGCCATGACTTTTTACAACCTCTCTGGGCCTGTGAATGCGAATAATTCCAGAGCCAGGTCTACCAATATTAGAAAATGTTGCCTTTTCCGCTGCTCCTTCCTTTTTTAGGAGTTAAGGCGATTTTGTTCCCTTGACTCTGCTCCCATGCCTTTTCTTTAATGCCTGTGACTTTTTTTTTAAACGTTTTTCTCCAATTCTACGCTAGGAGACAGAAACCAACAACATCGTTGTTGGAGCAGCAACCCAGTTATGTTTGTATTTGCAATGCTAATGCTAAACGGTAGGGTGCCCTCTATGCTAAGCCGCTGTGTCTACGCACCTGCCAAACGCGCTAAATGGACGCCTATAGCTGCCGAGCTTAGAATGTGACTCTTAACTTGTGAGTAAGTGCACCTATTGTGCTGGGTTTTTTTTTATTATTATTTAAGTATCAGAACATTCGTGTAAGACTTACACTGTGGCAGAAAATCGCCAACAGGTCTTCATCTTGGGGCTGGCCCTGAGATAGTACTGTTAAGTCAGTAGTGATTGTGTACTGCTAAAATGTCTATACCACGAAGTGAGTAAAATAATATGAATCTGAAAGAATACTTGCATTCTAATATTTACCATTATAAGTTTGCACCAGCCACAGGTCTCATGGTATTTAGCTTTGTTTTGTGTGTCATGAATATAAACTAAAAATTCTTGATCACTTGTTTATAGTGTACGTCTGAATGTGCAAAAGGGAAATGTCCAGCTGTTTACTACTAATAAAATAAATCATTTATAAAAAAATAAGTTCAACTTGTGTGTGTGTGTGTGTATAATGTTTATATTATGATTCATTGTGGGGGTTTTTTTTTGGTTGGTTGAATAGTGAAGGCCCAAGAGGCAATGTTGGGGAGTTAAGAGGGATAAAGTGACTGTCGTCAGTGTCCCGGTGAAAGCAAGCCCTCTCTGGCTCCGTCTGTCTCTCTGCGACCCTAAAGGAATGTGTATCTGGGGTCCCAGGACGCAGGGCTCAATGCCGCCCTTTAAATAGCGCGGCACATTGGACAAACTCCGAAACTTTCATATCATTGTTTCTCAACACTGGGGAATCTTGTCAAGTTTGGGGTTATATTTTCTTAAAACCCGGTTGTAGTTTAGCTGGGAAACCACAGGTGCTTGTCAGATGTTAAAGCCTTGTTTATCTGCAGTATGATAGTTTACCTTCAACGAAGACCATTGTTTTCTAATGACGTTCCAACCATTTTTTTCTGATTAAGACAAATGTTCTGATTTATCTGTGAAATACATGCATATAACTTGTTGGAAGATCTTTAGGTTTAGGTCTAAGACAAGCCAAGTAGGGCTGAACGACCTGTTTTCATCATCCAATGTTCTGATCTGAGGCTAAAATATGCACGATTTATGTAGAAATGTATGTTGCAGCCTTTATAAGGCTTTCGGTCCGGTCACATCTCTCACACTGGTTTTTTTTTTATTTCACTGGCTCCTCAATAGCGTAACAGGCTATGTGCCACTCTCGGAGCAGCGGCATTTCCCAGATTGACAGATGCAGACAAGCAAGAATCTCCTTTGGAAAAAGAGGCTCAGTTGGGTGTGTTGTTGTTGTTGTTGAATGAAAGCATTGAACTAAGGCATGATAGGTGGAGGTGTAAGCCTTACATGTCATATTTCATTTTGTTGAAATGTTGCATCCACGTACACCATAACCATTAATATTCCGTCAATGAAATCCGCAAAACCAAGGAGGGGGTGAGGGGGGTGAGAACGGCGGCTCACCTTGTGCCCTGTGCTTAGGTGCCTCCCTTGCTCCTCGGTGAGTGGCTAATGCAGGGCGGTGACGTCACGCGAAGCCTCTCGCTCTTTCTCTCTCACCTCCTTCCTTGCTGCATCATCACAGCGGCCAGTTTCGGGAGTCGCACTCATCTTATTTTTTTTTTTTTTTTGTGATTGGAAGACGGGATAATCATAACGAGTTGTCCTAATAATAACAACCGGCAATTGTCGTCTGAAATAGCCTTCGGAAAAGCTGCTGCTCTGTGAAATATCTTGCACTAAAACAGCTCCACCAAAACGCTGGGGACATGGCTAGGCAAGAACAGGTTCTGCTGCTGGAGCCTCACCACGAACTGAAATTCCGAGGTAAGAGGGGAGGGCCCAGAGGCCCCTATTTTTCGATCAACGACTCTTGTGAGCCTGGCTAGCTAGCTATCTATCAAATTAATGTGCACCGAAAATCGGAGGGGGGAGGAGGAAAGGGTGAGGTGGGTAGGAAGGAAGCCATATTTCGAGAACGGAATGGGAGTGGGAGTGGGGGCAGGAAAACGAATGGGACGTATGGATGAAAAGGAAATGCGGAAGAGGGCGAACTCATTCTGTCCTTCACTAAATAATGAACGCGAAAACAACGAATGTATTTCCGATGGTTTATTTACCTGTCAGCTTTGAGTTTTATGATTATCCTCAACCTGGCCCGGTCATTTCTACGATCTTCCTCCAGGCTTCGGGTGAATTTTGTCATTAGCTGACAAAGCAACATGTTAATAAATAAAACGTATAAATGCTTTTGGGTGTCTGAATGCCATGTAGTTTTGGAAATCGGGTGTATCTTCCGATTTTAGGCATTTTGACATTAACTACTGCATTGATTCCGTTGGTACTGTAGCCGGTAATTGGCTGCGCTATTGTTAAACATAGGCCGGTTTTGTAGTTCCATTGGCTAACTTGTTATGCGACCGGTTAATTCGCTATGGACGAAAAAATACCGCGATTATATACTTCGCTAATAATGTCTGTCACACTTTGAAGTTTTTTTTGTTGGGCGACAGCTGAAGAGAGCTGAAAGAGTCAATTAAACTAAAGGAACAGGTGTAGGCCAAACTTAGGCTAATTTTATGCGTCTATAAATGGGCTAAAGCTAACAAATATGTAATGCAGTAGCTGTTGAATAACTCAAATTAATTGTTCAACTGCATGTTAGCAGGTCCATGTCACTCAATACAACACTGTTAGGCCAAGCTGAAGACTGCTTTCTGCAGTTCTGTTTCCTTCACTATTTGCTAATAGACTACATTTAGCGAGTATTTGTGAAATGTCAGGACTTTAAGTTAATTTTGTTTTTGCTTTCCTTAAAAAAAAAAAAAAAAATTTCCTTAAAACGGTGTTGTTGTAATTGTGTTAATTTTGTTCAACAGAATTATAATGACACCTTACGGTATTACTTTTATGTAACCTGTAAATGACCAACCTGTTTAGCAACCCTGATAAAACTTTGGCTCGCTACTTGTGTGTGAAATTTGTTTATTAGCAAAAAAAAGTTAAGCATGGTTGAATCCAGTGTAACTCTTTTTTCATTGTGTCCTTTGAAAGTAAACGGGGCACCGGTTTTTTCCCCTGTACCAAGTAACAATATGCCTAATTCGCTATGTGAATAAGACTAGAGGTTATATATACACTACGTGGATTCGAGGCCACCACCGAAGACATTTGTTTTATTCTTTAAATTAAGCATGTGCTTGTTCATCAGAACTGGTAGTGTCACTTGTGGTGTAGCCTGTAGGCCACGGTGAGCTTTCCTAATGACTGATGTTTTAGGTGCCAGCCAGTTCAAGGCTGGATGGTTTTTGTGAACATACCACCCTTCCCATGTAAATATATAGTGCATAAAGAAATAAAAACATAATCATGGAGACCACAGGGTTTATTTTTTAGTAATGTGCCAAACTCCACAAAAACATGTATCTCCTGAAACCATATAAAAAATAAAATGGACTCACTTTTTGAGGGTGCATTTTTTATGATGATGTGGGGCGGGGGTAATAAACATGTCAGTTACACAACTTAGCAACGGGTATTTTTAAAGAATAAAAAATGTCCATGTGAGAGAGATCTCATTAAGTAAAGTCTTCACTATTGCATGGGTGAATTAAAATTAATTAATTAATTAATTTGTAAGTGCCGGTCTGGACATTCGAGCTGGGGAGAAAGCATGTAGGTAAAAAAAATTCTGTGCACTAATTTACACATGTACTGTAATGTATAGGGATAATTACTGAATATTTTGCTATTATATTAGTGGTGGACACCACAGATTCCGTACACAGGCCATTCATCTACTGGTTAAAGTAATTATGGATTCTGTGACGTTAACTTACAAATATTCTATTAAATTGGCTGCATGGATTTGGTTAAAGCTATATCAATATTTATTTGATAAACTGGCAATAAAAGAATACAACTGTTCTGGGAGTTTCCTGTGTTTGAATGATATGCACGCACAAATGAATGTCTCCAGACGTTTTGAATGTGTCCTGACTTTTCCCTCATTACAGCGTTACTTTTGTATGGCAGGCGAAAGCATCTTTTTCATTGACCATTGGTCGGTGAGCCTTTGCCATTTTCAGATTTTGTTGGTTATACTCCGCTATGATGGAAGGAGTAAGCAGCAGCAGCAGCACATCTGTCCATAGCTAAATGTAGTCGATTATATTGCATGTATCAAATAAATATTACGATTGAATGAACGATTTTAATAAGAACATTTTTTGAATAATGTCTTGTCTTAATTGACTTTGACTCTTTAGTTTAAATGATAATCCGTCTGTATAGTGAAAACAATGTAGACAGGCCATCACCAACCTACAGTCTTTGGTGAGTAAAATCTGTTGTCCGATTGCTGTATCTGGCAGTTTGTTTGTTGTCATTTGCAGCACATTGGGTATGGGCTGTTCCATTAACTGAGCCTGGATGGTCCAGCACATTAATATCAAACCTCTTAGCAAACTAGCGAGCCAATAGTTAACCCAAATGACAGTATTTTAAGCAGAAACATTTTTATAAGATTTCACAAAGTTCGGGAAAATTCTTTAAGGTATGTGCTGCCAACCTCAACTGCTGAACAGCAGTTGGGGGTGTTGCCAAGCAGTTTGTATCATTGGTCGAGCGGTCTCCATGGTGTAGTATACAAAGACTGGCAAAACCCAAAGAATAAATATATATATATATATATAAATATATATATGTCTGTGTGGTCTATTTTTGAAGTAGTACTTGAAGAAGATTTAGAAAAGGATACGGTACGCAACGTGTTTTCATGTAAGGCAAGCGGACGCTGTTTGTGAAGATTGTGAGGACATGCAGAGGTCAGGGCTGCTTGGTTAAAAAAATAAACAAACAAAGAAAATTCAGCTCTTTTCTTGCAGTATGCCAGGACTGCAGTATTGATTGCTATTCCGCCATCGAGGAGCTAATGGAATTGATAGACAGAAAGACGGAGGCTGGAAATGTGGCCTGCAGCGTATACATGCTATCCAATTAGCTGCGTCCTAATTACATCAGATGCTCCATTTATTAAAGAAAAAGATGCTTTTGACTTCAGAATGCTTTGTGTTTTCCTTTTGATATTTAAGTGTCTAGCCTAAACCGAGGTCCTTGCTTCCTTCAAATAATGTGATTTGACCAAATTACCTGGCAATTACTGGCCAGGTATATTAGATGAAGAGTGAGTAGGCACCGGATTCCGTGTTGGTTTTCTGTGTTTGGTCAGTGCCTTCCACGGTTACCACGCACGCCGGTACCATGGTCTGAGGGAGGTGTTCTTATGTGGGGGGGGGGGGAGATTTTATTATCGAACACATTTACCAACAAACGAAAAAAGCAGTTTTGAAGGAAAGTTATAGATATTTTTAAAGATTTAAAAAACATGTGGTTATCAACTCTATGCAGCAACAGTGTTGGTCTCAACACAAGTCAACATTCGAAAACGACTTTATATTGCAATATATTAAAACTGCTTTTAAAAAAAAAAAGTTGCACGCCCTCCTTACATTCTGCAAGTAGGTTACGTTGGGTTTGAGCTACACGGGCATTACACAGAGTTTTCCCATACGTAACTTGTTGTAGTGTACTGGGAACTCGTTTGCTTTCATCTAATGGAGCATCTGAGCCCAATTTAATTTCCTGGCATTGCTTTTGAGCCCTGTGGTTTCTCTAGGCAATGTGTTATCATCGAGTCGCAATTAGCTGTTGTTACACCTTCTAAAACTTCCCACCTCCTTTAATGTTCTGTGAGGCGTGGAGGAATAGTGCCTTTTGATGTCCGGACCCAGTAAAGCCTAATTGAATTGATTAGCTAATCGTTTCTCATGGCAATTGGCACGATTGGTGCTCACCTCGTAAATGGCTTTTCACACCACTGTCCTTCCAGCATGTTAGCATTTTAGCATGTTTCCACTTTCCCTGCCGGTTCATTAGGTTCATTTTAAGCCTTCTCCTCCTCCTCCTCCTCTGGCCACAGGTCCGTTTACAGACGTGGTCACCACCACCCTGAAGCTCGCCAACCCCACAGACAGGAATGTGTGTTTCAAAGTGAAGACCACCGCGCCGCGCCGGTACTGCGTCCGGCCGAACAGTGGGGTGATAGACGCAGGAACTTCGATCAACGTGTCCGGTACGTTTCTGCCCTCCGGTCGCCACCACCAGTCAATTTCTACGACTTCATCTTTACCACAAGGGGGCGTGGTAGTGGACTCACACCGCACGGCATGGCGCTCCCAGGCATACTATTTGTACTCTATTCAGACTTGGTTAATTGTATTTTTGTTGTCCTTAGAACATACATTTTAAATGATAAGGAATGTGATCAGTTATACCGCGGTGGAAAGCCGCAAGCCGATTGGGCGGTGAGCTAAGTAAATAAACTCCAGGAAGATCAGAGGCGAAGTTGACGCTCAGCTGTTGAGAGCGCGTGCGCGGCAATATGTCCCAGCAGCTGTGCTATGAATGGGTTGATCTCTGAAGGAGACGGGGAGAGGATCGCGTTCCCTGGCTCAACTCTAAGCTCTGTTTGCTGCCCGGGACTCCGTTTACAGCCCCCAGATTTAGTGTCAGGCTGTGCGGCTCCAGGGCTGGCTAACAAACCGCTCTTAGCTTTCAGTTTGCTGCCTAATTATAGGTGAAAGTTATGGAAGAACGGTAGAGCAAGGCAAATAAGATAGTGAATTTTTACTGCTGACCTGAAGCGAGCTTTCGCGAAAAATGTTTAACAGCATACGGTACAACTGTATAATAAATACCGTTTCGAATTTCCCCATATTTTTGAGGTTAAACCATGGAAAACTTTAAAACCCTTGTAGAATAATGTATTGTGCAAACCTGGTTGTAGTAAAAAGAAAAAAAGATTCCTGTCATGCAGCAGAAATCTGGCCTAATGTAAGGAATGAATAGGCTGATAAATCTCCTTAGAGGAACATAAGTCTTTGCTCTAGTGTGTAACTGCTTGTATTCGTCCTGGAGAAGAAAAAAAAACGCAGAGAGCACTGTCATTTTTCAAACATTAAAACTCGCTTAATAATGATATTTATTCATTGAACCTGGATAAATGAGGCCTTTTGGAACAGGCTTGGTATGCACATCAGACGTGATTCAGCACCTGAGTCTCAACACTAGGGCATTGAACCTTAGGTCGAGTGCGAATACGATGGAGAGAAAAAAACCGGGGAAACCGACGCTCACAGGTGCAGCTCCTCTCGTCTTGGTCGAGCTGTGCTGTAGGTCTTGCTCTGTCGGACCCACCACTTCTTTAAACCGCTAACGGCTTACAAGGTCGGGATCCATAATTAACGATGCGGTTTACCGCTGCCTCCAAAGAGCTAATTAATTTTTTTAAAAAAGGGGGAAACGGCCTTCCATTCTTCTACCTTGTAAATCGCACCGTTTACAACATGTAGTAAAGGGATGGGTAACTGCCCCGTAGTATAGTATTTTACTAGGTTTACTGCAATTCAACTCCATGCTATTTGTACAGTTATTCGCCAAATTAATAAGTAAATGACCGAGGCTGGTTTAATTTATGTAACACTAGTCTGGTAAAAT
>JAOYSI010021903.1:0-10339 GCA_025775065.1 Hiodon alosoides | reverse complement strand
ATGGAGCATTGCTGGAAGTGAATTTAAAGGAATGGAGCATTGCTGGAAGTGAATTTAAAGGAATGGAGCATTGCTGGTAAGTCTGTCTCCCATGACAAGCTGAAATCACACTTCAAGTTGCTCCTTCTCCAATGCAATGGCTTCTCTCCAGAGTTTATTTTTCCTTCTTTAAAATAATTCAGTGAATCTGGTGCTCGTTTAGGTCAACAATAAAACAAATGCCTTGTTACTTTTCTGTGTTGGAAAATGTAGAAAGAAACAATTGGCACTTAACCACATGTGAGAAAGTAAACTGGAATCAACTATTTGAAGCATTTCAGTTTAGAAATAATTTAGCTCTCTCGGCAGATACTAATTTAAAATTTGCGATGCCTGTTGTTTTTCTTTAGAGGGCCAATTTTTGAGAGCACCTCAATTATTCATTGCAAATAATCTTTTACACTGATTATGACACAAGAAAAGTAATAGCCTCAAAATTGGGTAATAGCCTCAGATCCTCCATGGTAGGAAGAACATTTAAAACTTGTAAAACGTACAAAGCCTGTTGGTACCAGACATTACATTATAATTACAGGCTAATACAGGTTTTGGTTGCGATTCCAACCCCAGCAGTCCAGGGGACAACCTGCCCCGACCAGATATTATATTTAAGGTATAATAATCGATGCAACAATATTCTATTGCTTTTATTGACTTTGACAAATATTAAAACCGTTCTTGTCTCAATGTTTAGCTATCTTCAGTTAGATTAACAAAATTTCTGACCTCAGATAAAGAGGGGCCTCACTATTTTATGTCAACACTAGGTAGTTTGTGTAGTCACCAACACATACACAGGCACACCTAATGTCTGTTTATAAATGTCTTTCTTCGGTTGTCTTTCTCGTTTTACAAACGTGTTTTAAATTCCTACCATGTGTAAACTCATCTTGGATGCTGAACAAAAAATGAACTGAATCGACTGGGGAGAAAAAGGCATCGACTTTGAGAACAGCGTTTATGACCATTGCCCTTTTAGCTCCAGATTTGTGTACTAAGTACAAAACGGCGATTCCAACTTTAAAAACCGCGAAAGGGCTTACAGCTCTAGTTTTTTCTCTGCTATTCAATAGGTGTTTTCCTGGGTTCAATGTGAAAACCATGTTGCTAAGTGAAAGACGTTTGGCTTTCATGCAGAGGGTATTGCCAGGGAGTAATAACCGCGGCGCTTTGCTCTCGACTTTATTTTTCCAGATGAGTATTAAAATCATAATGAAGAGAGGACCCCACTTTTGGCGGGCGCCGTCGTAGGAAAACACGCCTGGCGTAATAGCCCTCTGGGTGCGTTTCTCACTCATTTCAGAAAGAATAAGAGGATTCTTCAAAAGCTATGCATTTCCAAAGCCAAAGAGCTAACGTACAGCTGATGTTATTTTTATTAGGCAGCTGTTAATCTTATATACGTGCAGAAATAATGGGATACTCTTGCAGAACCTGAAATCAGAGCGAGTATGGGAGAAAACACTGAGACAAACTAGTCTGCGAGGACAGAGTAAATGTTTGAAATCTCACTAATGGGTAGTGCTGGAGGCTGAGGGTGCCTGTTCAACTTACATGCGAGGAAAGTTCCTTTCTCTCTGTACTGTTTAATAGCAGCAGATGACTGAGAGATATCAGTGTTGTCTCTGCAGCACTGCATCCAGATCTGTTCAAAAACAGGGCAGAATTGTTTCCCTTCGACGGGCTTAATGTGACAAAACCACAAATATATCCAAGGTTTAGAGGCGCAGTTTTTGCTGAAAGGGAACTTTTTTGTTGCATTTGTTTTTCTTTAGATTTCCCCCCCCAGGGAAAGCTTTAGATTCCCCCCCCCCCAGGGAAAGCTTCTTCTGCAATTCATTTATAAATACTGGTAACTGCTTCTGACTCCAAGCATCACTCTTGGATCCCGCTCTTAAATTTGACATCCCGCGATGACTCAGGCTTTCTTCTAATCTTTCAGAATACGTTTGAGGTCAGTGTTATATACGAACGTCATAAGCTACCAATCACACAGGCTGGCCACAGATACACAAGTAGACATCTCAAACCTCTGTCTTTCTCAGAGATTGTTTTCTCCCGCAATGTAAACAAGCCTCCACACAATGGACGATGTGGAGATAGACCTATTGGACATTTACACTTACACAAAAACACTTTTTTTTACTTAAGACAAGCAACGGGGACTAGTGTATATATACACACACTAGTATATGTGTGTACACACACACACACACACACATACACACACATAATAGAAGTTTTTAACAGACATCTGCCTTGATTGCTACCAGCTTTAACTGTAATTTGCATTTCTGTCGGTTTAGGTTAACTTTCATTACGTGCATGGAAACCACAGACAGACTTTGAAAAACTGCCCTTCTTTCTTACCCCCACCCCCCCCAACTCCTGGTACATGACAGGGGGTGATTCTTATGTCCTGACTGGCCCAGTTGTAGTTGACATGGAATTAGTAGGCTTTACCCTCCATTAAATGAAGGATCAGAACATTAGTACATGACAAAAACAAGGCATCTCATCAAACCCGCAGTGCACTTGCCGAAACCTGGAGGATGACATCATAGTTCTCTCAGCCGCCATGACAGGATCCTAATGGGAACAACGTGTTCCCTTTGGAAGGCCCACGCACCTCTTTTTCTACCCCTCTCGCCTCTCCATCAAGACTGCTACCTTTTCATGAACAGACAAACTCCAGGCTTTCGGGTCTCGTTGCTAAAGACAATTTTTATAATTAAAAGAAATACAAATAGTCAAATGAAACACAACAAAAATCATCGCCATAACACTAACAATAACATGAGAAGCTGCATTGAGCGGAAGTTTGTTTCAAGTTTAGCCGAGCGCCTAGCAGTCTGACTTTTGTGAGCCCAGAACATATGGTACCGCAGCCAAACAAACTGCGACTGCAAGTTTCTCCGTAAAACGCATGTTGAAAGAACAAGCACCCTGGTGTATCTCAGTACGTTATGTAAACGTTTAAAGTGATTGTGCATGAGTATTTGAAATATGATGAAGCTATGCTATAATCATACAAGTAGTTAAAAGGCAGGCCATCATTGTATATTTTTTTATTTTCCTCATAAATGTCTGTAAATAAATGGCAAACTTCTGTGAAGGAACTGAAGGAGCCTTTGACTGTGAAACTGAAAGACGTTCGGTCGCACGTAAGCTAACGCTAACGTTGCAAGTGTACTTTTCGCCCCTTAGCTTAATAAAAAGTTGTGTGAACTGGTGCCTATCGGTGAAAAACGGCTACGGCAAATACAATCAAATTTGGTATTATGCAGGCTTTAATAGCTTTCACTCCCAAAATATCAGGACGACGTTTTATATAGTATTAGATCATATTATAAAATATATAACGTTACAGTTGCTTTTCCCCATACTCCAGACAAGGACCCCTAAACAAAAGTACGCATGGGTCGAGAATCCTCGGAATGTGCGAAGAAAGAAATAAACGAATCCTTTTTTACGACTATTTATAAATTAGCTAACCGTACGCTTCTAAACTAAAAATGTTGTCAATTGAAAAACTAAAGGCAACAAATAAAAGTAAATCTTAATTTTTCTAAGGCAACTAGGCCACTAGTTATAATTAACAATATGGTTTCCAGCTACTTTTTCCTATTAACTTAGTCGAAGCGTTCGGAAAACGTAACTACGTGAATAATGGCGACATGTTTTGACCTCATACAGGTTTTTATTTAGAGTATTTTAAAATCAGCCTTAGAAATGTTGGTGATTCATGTATATATAGATGTGTACGAAATTGACAAGCAAGATAACTACTGAATGTGACAATGTGATAAAAATTCGTTATGATTGCGCGATGGTTTTATGATAGTATTAAAATAGTTTTGTAGCTGGTCCTATTATTCCTACAATTTCATCCAACCAAACCATATAAAAATTTCAAAATATTTTATCAAATTTGACTCTTTTATGATCATCCAACAATGCCACTGTAATTAACCTTTCTTTAAAAAAGAAATTAATTATAACAATTCAAACTATTACAGGGAGAGAAGCATGTAAGTCATCGGTAGCAAGCTCAGCCCCAGAATCACATGGAAGGGTTAATGTTGGGTTAATTAGTGGAACGTAGGCATTCCTTCCTTTATGACCATCGTTGTTTACCCATAAACATTGTTAGCATGAGTGGTCCGTTTCACCATTTGTGGAGACAAGCAAACTACTAGTGTTCTTAATTCTCCATTCCAGAACGGTCTGGGGTGGGCCAAACATGTCGTGCACCGCCCGATTGTCATCAAACCGCCTCGGTTACCCAAGAAGAGGGCTTTGTTTCTCGGTGTTTACATCGCCTGGGAGCAGTGATTTAACTTGCTCCGAGGTCTGGGTCTGGGTCAAGTTTGCGCTGGGGCCTTGCAATCGATCCATCAAAACAAACACTTCCTCTTGAGAAGCTGTCAGCATCTTTTCCCATTGGTCTGTGATGATGGGCAGAACATGCTACGTATGTCACGCTGTTGTTGTTCCCGTTAACGTTTCGGTCTTCATCACCGTTTGTGAATCCTTGATTGTGGTCTGTTCTGCTATTTCATTTTCTCAAGAGTTGCTCGTGCTCCAAGAAAAAGTTGTTGGTCATAGTTGTTTTATATAGCATTTCAGTTATACACGCATTTGTCATAATCCATTTAAAAGAATAAAAGAAAATGTTGCTAATGTCCTCCACCAACTGACATCTGACGACAGAAATCCAGTAAACAAATACAAAAACAGGTTCAATACACAGAAAACAAGGTAAAAACAAACGGATGTATATTGTGTGTACATTGTAAGTAATCTATGCATAATTGTTGCTATCTTGGAAAATAACTCAATGCCCCTTTAGGACTCAAATATTCTGGTCTGGTCAGATGATTTTTACAAGAAATCGCAGTTTTTTGGGGAAATGGCTTTCCTTTCGTGCAAAGGCTTCCAGTAATGAACATCATATCCATTTTTTTAAAAACTGGATGAATAATAAGCATTATTCCTGCCATGTGACATTGCCCCATGACATCAGACCAAAGCTAAAGTGAGCCTTAAGGCACAACAGAAAGCGTCTGTGCTGATACAAGACGGGAATGCTTGTATCAGTTAGATAACCTGCAGTGCACGTCAGTGCCATGCTAGGGCATACACACTGCCCAATAAAAAGACCAAGACCAAGGAAGGCTGCCAGGGCAGGGTGCTGCCGCTGATGGAGGACTGCGTGGAGAGAGCAGTGTGTTGGCTGTAGTCGTGGGACGGCGGCCTGTCCGCAATGCACTGTACAAGGGGAGCCTGGTAGGAGGTAGGCCTCTTCTGAGGGCGGTCTGGGCTGGAGCCGTCCGTCGGCCTCTCCCCGATGAACAGTAGGGGGCGCTGTCTGTGATCCAGCTCGGTCTTGAAGAGCTCGTACTCCTTGTGCGGCAGCTTAATTCCCAGGGTGGTACATCCGTCAGTAGGGGTGATGTCCTGCTCTTCAGCCACCACCCAGGCCCCTGCCTGACCACAGCTGCCTGCCCGGGAGGCATTCAGCACTCTGACCGTGGCCTTTTCCTGGGCCGTCACCTTGGCCTGCGTGACCTTGAAGACGAACTCGGTGCCACCCGGCACCTTGGCAGAGGCGGCTCCCCACGCGTAGTGCCCCGAGGCCCGCACGGTGAAGGTGGGCTGGCGACAAGAGGGGTCAGAATAGTGCTGGTACACCCCTTCCCAGACGTGCTGATCCTCGCGGAAGGTAAAGTCACGGGTAAGGAACAGCACCGCCGGTCGGACCTCGCACCCCTGGCTCACCCAGCGGCCTTGCAGGGACAGTGGCAAAGTCGCGGCGGGCGGCAACACCGGCGGCCGGTGCTCCGAGGAACGGTACACCGCCGCACACATGGGACACGGATGAATGTGGTGCTGAGGGAAAACAGAAAGCCAATCACAGTTAGGTAGAGAAGCGGAGGTACATTACCATTGGCTGTGTGGGAGGATAAGTCATGTAAGACTTGCTCAGCCAATGCAGTATTAATCAGACTCAGACAAGCTACAGGATTGCAGTCTGGGAGCATGATATCGGAAATTTCACAATCCCTGCGATTGTCGATGCTCACCAAAAGTTAAATGTTCTATAATACAATCAGAATGAAAGTACCCTGTTAGGCCTCATACACCATTATCGTTCTGGGAAGTGTTGTAATGATGCGTGGTTGTAACTTAGTGTAAAAAATTTGCGTACTTCCTGTAAAATTTTACTGTATTTCTGCACTGTTTATTTTGCACCCAAAATGTAGATTGTGATGATGTCATGTTAAAACTGGACAGTGAGAAGCCATGTCACCTTGAAACCATATGCTATAAACTTTACAGAGGATTGGCAGAGCAGCCTGCTTAGTACTTAGATGAGAGACTTCCATGGAAGTCCTGGGTGTTCTTGAAAGGAATGCTATAAAAAAAATATTCAAACCGCACACCGAGAATCATCGGAGGCTATTTTTCATACTGAAAATGTGCAAAAATATTCCATGACTTTTATTTCAGTTTATTTATGTTAAATAAAATACTGGACCAGGACAAATAATAAACCGTGATAGTTTTTTTACGGATTGAATAAATAAGGGGAAATAAAGTGAAAATACTTTATATGCAAAACATGCACAAATAAAGCTAAGAAAATCGACTATTTTAGTAACGATGAACTGCGAAAACATCCACATTTTAAATAATTGAGTTATATTATACATATACCCAGGGCTTAAATTGTCAAAGGTTTTTTTCCCCCCCTGGAACTAAAGCCAATCTTCTGACACAACATTCCCTCACCCACCCCATAAAACAAACGTTCTGTAAAATAGCTATCTAAAGAGGATCCACAGCTGTGTCACCCGGTTTTCGTATGGCTCCTGAGATCGGCTGCTAACTAACGCCGAACGCGATGTTAGCGAAATGGGGAAAAACGACAGACTAGCCAGCTAAAAAGGAAAACAAGTCGTTTACTAATTAGAGAGAACCATATTGTAAAAACAAATCCTAAACGTTAGCCGATAAACGTAAGTTTGACGTTGTTTTATTATTATTTTGATGAAATATTTGTGAAAGTGGCAGGAAAGCAGACGTTTTCATTCTAAATCCTACAATCAGGGAATTAAGGACATGTACTCTGTGTTGAACTTCGATCAGTGTGTTTTGTAGGCAATTGTTGTGTGCGCGGGAGCAAAGTGCGGGGGGGGAAAGATTATTATAATCCATAATTGAAGGCCTGCAAATACCTATACAACAGTGGGGTATTGGCCACTGTGGACCTGTAGATTTTCCGGCTGTCTCACCATTGTGTTCTGCAGAGGGCGCTGATAGCCAGTGGGGCGGTAGTGTGTACGCTGTGTCCAGTCGGTGTGGACGTCGCCCAGGAAGAGCTCCTGCACCAGCCTCCCGTGAGGATGGTGCTGCGTCTCCACCCGCAGCAGGCCCAGCTCCATCATGGAGAAGCCCAGTGCTCCTAGGCAGTCGTACCTGGACTTGGCATTGTAAAGTTCGTACAGTCGACCGGGCGCCCAGCAGACTTCGGCCCGGCACAAACAGGCGGGGGGCAGGCGGGCGGCCAACCGATGCATGGCTGAGGGACTGTGGAAAACCACGCCCACTTTGTGCAGCTTGTGCTCCGTCTCGGTTCCCCCGCGGGTGATCCAGGAGGCCTGACGGAGACGCACCCTGCCCCGAATCACCAGCGAGTGGGCCGGCTTCTGACATTCGCTGTCCGAATAGTAGAACTGCAGAGCTTTGAATAAGCGGCTCGGGTAAAAGGTGTAGGAACGGGTCAGGAATTCGGGGCCGGGTCGAACCTCGCACCTGGAAGAGACAGGCTCAGGGTTGCTGCGCATGATTTGAAAAGATTTCGAAGGAGCGGGAGATGATTTTTAATTTTAAAAACGACAAGGCCAAAAGTATGTGGACACCAGATTTTCAAACATCTCATTCCAAAATGATGGGTGTTAATACGGAGGGGGTTCCCCTTTTGCTGCTATAACAGCCTCCACTCTTCTGGAAAGCCGTTCCACTAGAATATCGCTGCGGGGGGGCGTTAGTCCTTGGCCCACCACTTCACTGAAGCGGAGCGGTTGTTGCTCCAGGATGTTTCCCCGTCACAATAACAACATTTACAGTTGACTGAGGCGGGCAGCTCCAGCAGGGAGCGTGTTGGGAAGGTGGCATCCCACGATGGTGCCACGTCCGAAGTCACTGAGCTCCTCAGTACGGGCCATTCTACTCCCAATGTCTGTCTATGGAGATTGCATGGCTGTGTGCTCGATATCAAATCACTGTCAGCAACGAGTGTGGCTGAAATATCCAAATCCGCTCATTTGAAGGGGTGTCCACATACTTTTGTGTACCATGCCACGACACATTGTCACAAACAGATTGTCACTGTATGTGAGACAAACAAGCATCAGTGAGTTAAAGTGCTGCAAAGCCCTCACCTGCTAGAGACCCAGTTCCCCTCCAGCCTTGGTGGAATGGCCGCTGTGATTCTGGCCCCATCCTGTAGGTGCTGAAGTGGAGACTGACACCGTGGTCCCCGCGACCGCCCGTCTGTGCTGTTTTCCAGCACTGTGAGGGGGGGCGTCGGCACCTCCCACAGCTTACTGCCCGACGCCAACTCCGCTGCAGACACAGAAACATGGGGCATTCGAACCTTTAGTGCCGGACATCTGCCCCCACACCCCCTTCGGGACCAGCGGATTCAGACCAGCGGATTTAAACCAGTGGATTTAGATTTAGTCTTTAGACTGGCGGATTGCTTAGGAAAGGAAATAACTTTAAATGGCAAGCAGGCTTTCTTGCTACTTTACACTTATGTGAGGAAATTACCACCAGCGGTTTGGTCAACCGATGAATGTCGTACGTTTCCCTCTGAGCTCCTGGAGCAAATGATGTTGTGTGTGAACTTTTCTTTAATCCACCAGCTGATTACTAAGATCTGCCGGTTCACGCCTCTTCTGGGTCAGTGCAGTCATGCAAGCAATGGGGCCAGTTTTTTCTTTTTTCTCTCTTTGCTGATTATTACTGACTGCCAACAAACAGAGGGATTTAGTTGGACCATCCATCTGTGACGTTATCGAAGTCTTTTATATTTAAGTGCATCATTCTCTATAAAGACAATCCAACCATCAGATTGAAATTAGACAGCATTGCAATTGTATATTAATTGGGACCAGATTGTTTTTACTGTCGTTAAAATTGGTAAATTTGGCATTGTAACATTTTATTCTGGACGACATATACCTGCTAATTCAATACTAAAGTACATGCTTTCCAACAATTACGCAGTGAGGTCGCCATGCACTGTGCGCGTATCTGCGCTCCCCGGCGCATCTCAGGACGGCCGCGGTGCACGTGTGCAGGACTTGGAGAGACTCCTCCACCCAGCCTGATTTTGATTGAACCCAAATGCTCAGCTCCAGAAGGATGGCTTGTTTGTAACGAGCCGCATGGCTTGGGTTTCGGCTTCCTCAGCCAAACGTCAAACAATGGGAGGATGACTCCCTGCAGGCTGTTTTTTCAGACCTTCCCATCTCTCCTTACTCCCCAAGGAGTTTGCGTGGACCACTGGTTGGTGGTACCACTGGTAATGCACTGCCGGAGTTCACAAAACATATCTTTTGTTTGTTGGGAAAATGCCCCGGGCCAGGCTGAACTTGTGCAAAAGCGCTGTGGAAACGCGGTGTCTGTGTTTTTGTGGAGGTGTTTGTATTACTTCCTTTGTTGACGCTCTGAGAGAGAAGGAAGCGAGACGGATGACCCAGTTAAAGTTTTTCTGCGTTTTCCGACTGAGGGACAGACGTCGCAGGCACCGTTTTAGCACAGATGTTTAGTGTTCAGGTCAGTCGGTGTGCTTCCTCTTGATATATCCAGAGCCAATAATTACAGCATCGTTTTTAAATGTGCTAATCAATCTGAGCGCAGCGTGGGTTTGAATGATTTCCATATGGTGGTGAGTCCTGGCACTCATACATCCATTTTTACGCCCGTCGCCTTTTTTGAATTTTTTTAGTCATCTGCACTTTGGTTTTGATATTCTTGAAACTGTTTAACAGTGCACTGCGTATGTTAAAAGCAGTGAAAACACTTGATGTAACTTAATAATTCTCAAATAATTCTCTGAATATTAATTAATAATGCGTTATGACCACCAGATGGCACTGCAATAAAGCCCGCATGGTCTATACGGTGTATTTCTTCTGCCCTAAAAGAGGTACGTACAGCGGGTGAAATAAGTATTGAACACGTCACCATTTTTCTCAGTAAATATATTTCCAAAGGTGCTATTGAC
>JAOYSI010021884.1:0-34624 GCA_025775065.1 Hiodon alosoides | reverse complement strand
CCCCAGCCTAACTAACCCTCACCTGGCCCACGCCCTCGTCACCCGGCCCACGCCTCCCACACGGACACCTCGGCCCTCTCCCTCACCTGGCCCACGCCTCCCTCACCGTCACCTGGCCCACGCCTCCCTCACCGTCACCTGTCCCACGCCTCCCTCACCGTCACCTGTCCCACGCCTCCCTCACCTTCACCTGGCCCACGCCTCCCTCACCGTCACCTGGCCCACGCCTCCCTCACCGTCACCTGGCCCACGCCTCCCTCACCGTCACCTGGCCCACGCCACCCTCACCCTCACCTGGCCCACGCCTCCCTCACCCTCACCTGGCCCACGCCTCCCTCACCTTTCCCGGGGCTTGCGTTCCGGCGCCCTGCCCTTGTCATCCTCCAGCTGCCTCTGAAGCTTCTCCTGCTCCTTCTTCAGCCTCTCCTCCACCTCGCGCTCCTTGGCGGCTGTATCCACCGGTTTGGCCCCTCCAAAAATGGAGGCAGCTCGGCCGGTCTGGGAGGAGGGCGGCCCGCTCTGCTCCTCCTCTTTGGGCACGCTGCGTGGTTTCAGGTTCAACTTGGGCCTCTGGGGCGGCCCTACACAGGCAAGGTGAGAGAAACACTTATAAACACAAGGACAACACATACACTACAATTACAATGGAAATTCTTTATCTACTGAGACGACTTCCTGATCCAAGTGGACTGTGAACGGTTTTACTTCTATGTAACCAGACACCAAGGCCATGTAATGTATAATTTCTCATTAGTGATATCCTCACCTCTTTCCTCACGCCGCTCGTCGCGTCTTTCGTACCGGTCATCGCGGTCACCATAGCGTTCGCCGTAGCGATCCCCGCTGCCCCGGTAATCATCGCGACGGTCATCATAGTCGCGCCGGAACCCACTGCCAAATGGGCGACGCCCCCCACCACGGGAGTCAAAGCCTAGAGAGAAGGTGGAACACCTCTTACTGATACAAAATCTGCTTCTTATTAGACTACACTACAAAAACATAAAGGCTATTTACAAGTTAAAACAATTGATATATAATGTGTGGAAATAATACAATATCATTGACAATTTGAGAAAATAAAGTCTATAAAATGTATTAAAGATCCAATCTGAAAATGTTTACTATTGGGTGATGTACAAATGTATGAATTCACATGGTAGTTTTAATTTTTGTACTACATAAAACATATGTCTAGCATGTTTAGGCCCTGCAGGGTCCTTGACATACATGCGGGTCTGGTCTTAAATTTTTGAGGCAGACATCTTGACTGACCCCCTCTGTCGTAGTCTCTGCGATCCCGGTCATCGTATCGATCGCGGTATCGGTCCCTGCCCCCTTCGTAGCGGTCGTTGTCCCGCCGTGGCCCGTCCCGGTACCGGTCCCGGTCAGAATCGTAGCGGTCGCGTGACCCTGCAGCGACAGTCCACACTGAACCAGATCTGCCACCAGTGTACGCCACCTCAGTCAGTGTGACAGTGATCACTCACGCTCCCCGAAGGCGTCTTCCCTACGCGGCCCTTCATCGCCGTCCCCGGACGGCCGTGCCCGCCAGTCCGAGTCGGTCTTGTCTGGGCCGCCGTCGCCACGGTTCCTGTCCCGACCGGACATGGAGCGGTCATCTCTCTCTGGGAAGGAGACAAAATATAAGCCCACGTGGGTAGCCCCAAGGCTGTCTAGGGTCAGAAACAGACCGGTGATCTAGGCCATTATTCTTGTGTAGAACAATACATGGACAAGCTGATATTGGTACCGTTTGAAAACATAACCAATAGAATCAAACAATATTGGACCCACCACAAATGAAGACGCAAATATATTGAACTACAGTCACACAGCGATTACGGGGTGGAACTCTGCTTAAGTTTATCTTTACCCTCCTGCTCTGTGTGTGTGTGTGTGTGTGTGTGTGTGTGTCCTCGTGTCCTCTGAAACATAAGAAGCCTGTCCGGACTAAAGCCAGGAGGGTAAAAACCCTCCCCCCTGTACCTTTCTCATTAGACTGGTCTGCAATGTCCACCCGGATTCGTCGGTTGCCCAGGTTCTGTAGCCAGGAGGAGACGGGGAGGGGGGGAGAGGAGGAGCGGATCATGGTAAAGTCAATAGCTAAAGGCAGAAACAAACACAAGCGGCTCAGCCAGTAAGAACGCGGCATCCGCATCAGCACAGACCGGGCCCTACCAGTCAGATTACGCAGGTTAGAATCCGGATCATGTGACCGGGAGAGCACAGCGGCAGCAGCATACAGCTGGCCGGGCCAGGGCTTGACAGGATTGGGGCACGTCCTCACCCTCCCCGTGCGTAATGGCTCATCAAAGCGTTGAGCCCAGACGCGTTAACACAAAGACCGATCCCAAAACGGGGAGAAAAAGACTAAAATAATTGGGGGATTCGCTTTTTTTAATTAAATAAATACTGAAATTGTTTAATTGCGCCTCTTGGCGTTTCCATGGCGTTCATGGTTCCTGGTTTGTCTCCAGAAAAACACCTGTCGCCCCCTAGAGGACAACGTGCAACGTTACTCTACAGTCAGGTATAGTACACTCCCTCCCACCTCCTCGTTGAGGCTGAGAGCCCGCAGGAGGGAGTCCACGTCGTCGAACTCTGCGTAGCCGAAACCCTTCAGCCTCTCCGGGTTGCTGGGCTCCCTGGGCAGGCGCACGGCGCTGATCTGCAGGGAGGACAGAGGACAGAGGACAGAGGGGGCCTTGGTTTGGGTTCGAGAGTCGGGCACAGTAAACGCTCCAGGCCGCCACATGCTCAACACTTTAACAAATCACACTAACAGTCGGTGACGTCTCTGATGGTAAACACGAGTGCAGTAATGACTTAAAACCTACGTTGCAGCCTCTGACTTACAGCAAGAAAGGAAGAGGAAGTCCTGGTATAATGCTACAGAAGTGACTGGTCTGAGGAAGTGTGGCCGAGTGTATCCCCAACCGCACACTAGAGGGCAATGTCCACATCGATATTCAATAACCGACTGACTTAAAATAACTTTTATAAGATATTCCTTTGCTTGGCTAAAAGACTGCTGATACCAAATGCCCAAACTTAACCAAAGACACGTGCTAGTCTCCTCTAAACCAGATGATTATAGAAAACATCCATTGTTTAGAAATTATTTTATTCTTTTTGATAAATTTCTTCTTATGAAGAAGCTTCAAGGGACAAGAATGTGTTCAAGAAAAAGAAAAAAGATGATATGCTTTTTAAATAAACACTTACTGGCTGGTAAAACTGAAACCACACCAATTAAGAGGTGGTTAAGATTCAGCTCTGACATTTGGAAGTTAAAAAGTTAAAAGGAGATTGCATTCATGTTGGTATACTGGCCCACAGATGGTCTAATTAAACAAGTCATTGAAATGCTTTTATTTAAATGTGAAAGCAAGAGCTTCTGACGCGGTGGCGTATTCCGTTTCTGAGGGGTAAACACATTGTGCCTGGTAAACTAATACCAGACTTGTTGTTGCCATGCACATGACAAGTGGGATCCAAATCCTAAACAACAACCACGGCAAACCAGAGATTCAAGATTGTCAAGATGAATCCGTCTAAGTTAGAAAGAAAAAAAAGCCAAACCTTTATGTTTGTCATCGAAAATAAATGTTACATAAATAAAACATCTTACATTTTATATTCAGTAATGAGCAGAAGTCTTAGGCACATATATCTGTAAAGCAAAGATGCTTCCTAAAATACTTTGGTATGACCACCCTTTGCCTTCAAAACCGCATCAATTCTCAGGTACATTGTCGTGCAGTTTTACAAGACAGTCGGCAGGTAGATTTTCCCGAGCATCTTGTCTCGCTTGCTTCTGTCTGTCCAGACAGCCTCGATGATGTTGAGATCAGGGCTCTCTGGAGACCATACCATCCGTTGTAGAACACCTTGTTCTTGGAAAACATTTTGCAAATCCATAAATTGCTTTTTTCTAGACACTAAAACAAAAAAACACCAAAAACGACATTTATGCAAAGCTAGGGTGCCTAAGACTTTTGCACAGTAATAGATTCGAAAAAAAAAAAACATACATGCTCAGTCAATTATGACGCGCGTTAATGAGGGATTTAATTAAAGCTGCGGACTCCTGTTACCAAAACTGTGGTAGTTTCTACAGCTATAGTGTCTTGTGACTTCAGACAATAACAACAGTCTGCAGAAAATGAGCAGGAGCAGTATTTCCCTCACTCGATGGAACCCACATGGACAACAGGAAAAGAAAAAACTAACATTTAGCAACTGGGAATTAGAAAGACATACCATTCATTAGTGCTGCAGTTGATACTTGGCCGAACGCAATATCAGAGCATGCTTAATTATGTGGAGTTTATGTATACAGAGCTGAGAACAAACCTGAGCTTTAAGTGTAAGCAACCCTGCAATTGTTTTTAATTATTTTAATGTTTATAGCATGCAAAAGATCAAAACCAAAGTCAACCAAGACTGAAGTAGACCGCATCTCACAATCAGAATGAGGGACATAGCGCTGTTTTTGCCAAACAATATGGCTCACGCTGCCATTTAAAAATCACTCCTCTTCAGACCCAAAACCACACACTACCACAGTTTTCTGCAAGCCAGTCCTCCCCATCTATATCCAGTTTCTGCACAGAAAGCAAACAGTGCCTTTCAGGTTCCCTGAGCAGAATGAATGCGACAGATTCCGACAGTGCTTATTTAATACCACAAACGCAAAGGCGAGAAAGACGTGGGAACAGTCGTTCAGCCAGCGGAGACACACACCCGCTGCCCCATGACAACCCCCACCTTGCCAGGGTGTATCAGTGACCCTGTAATGTCACAAACTGCAGCGAAGCTTGGCTTGGCTAAATATAAAGATGGGTTTCCGATGTGACAGCTGTTTTCAACACTTACAACTCTGCTAGCTGCAGACCGAAGGGGAACTCAAACAGCTCACAGCATACTTATTCTTATTAACCGATCAAGCTGGGGATTTCTGGTCCCGCCTCCAGCCTGCAGAGTGTGTGAGATGGGAGGGAGAGAGGTGCGGCGCGGCGCACGGCACTCACGCTAAGCCCACGGAAGAAGTCCTTGATGGAGTCCTCCGTGACGTCGTACGGGAGGTTCCCGAGGAAGGCTGTGTACGGTGGACTGCGAGGGAGGCGCGACCGGTCCACGTTGGGCTCGCGGGCCGCTCGGGGGGCGGTGGGCAGGATGGAGCGGTCGATAGGGGGGGCGCGGTAAACATCGTCCTCTGTGTGCCAAGCGGTGGAGACTAGGGGGCGGGGCGGAGAGAGACATTCATATCAAAAGGGCCGCCCCACATGTTCCTCTGAGTGGCACTGAGAATTCACCCGTATCTCACTAAATCTCCCCAGCATCTCTTTTGACAGCATTCACAAGTAAAATACAGAAGTCAATCGATTAACATTCAGTTGCTACCCAACACTACAACACAAATTTGGGGTGAGAATACAGCCTGACCATGTGGTGAGACCGTGAGGTCACGGAGGTTTTATTGCCTGTTGCCCACCTTCTCCTTCCAGGTCATCTGTTTCATCTGCCCAGCTGGTGGGCTTGGCTGGGGGGTAGCTGGGGGGGGCATTTCCCCCACCATCCTCCGCAAGGAAGTCAGTAAGGGTCAGGGTCTTGCCCTTCTTGTTCTTCTTCTTAGCTGCACGAAAGAGTTCACATAAAAATTATATTTAAAGCCAATGTTAGGCTTCAAGGGACCATACAGGTGACCTATCAAAAAACACTCGACCTCTGATTAATTCATTGCTTCACATCATTAAAACTACCTTGGAAAAGTAGTATCTTTTTATATGGTCACCAGGACCTGAGTTTAAGAAACATTACTGGATGAGGGCTAAAGTGTTAACGGAGAGCGCACAAGGAACTGAAGCCTAAAAGCAACCTCTGAGTTTCCAGGCTACATTATTAAACGGGTTAAGTCTTTCCAGCTGCGCTTTATAATAAAGGTTTTCCCATGTTAACGGTATTGTTTCAACACAGATGTGAAAAGGTGAATTATGTCACAATCAATAAGAACAGAACAAAACGTTTTGCCTGATATTTAAATATCAGGCTACAGCCAATATAAGCGATCATTTCTCAGGGAGGTAAGGGCTGGGGGGGGGCATTCACAATAATAGTACAGTTTAAGATAGACAACCTAAAAACATTGTAATGGGTGCTTTGTATTGGTTTTAATTCATTTTAACTACAACTATACATTTACCTATTCATCATAGTGATATATATCTAGACCAGGGAACAATGTAGATAAAGATAAGGATAAATAAACATGGTTTATTTAAATAAACCCTTCAACTCATCATTTACATGTTTTTGACTATCTCGTGGAGAGTGGCTTACATGCCTCTTAATGGCACTTTCACTGCCATTATAGCGTGCTGAGGCGCCAATGACAGTGGGCCACAGAAAATGGGAGGTCCACAAACACGTTCATATGCATGTCAGTCCCTGTTAGACTGACTTTACAACTAGATAAATAGGTAACAGCAGTCACAGCCCTTACTTTTTTCAGCTACTGTGCATCCCAATGTCCCTTTGATACCTCAGTCTGTGAACAAGTAATAAACGGCATTGTTTTGTTGCAGTCACACTCAGTACAGTTAATTTCCAGCGTGATCAGCAAGCTGTCGACGGGCAGTGCTAGACGTCAAGGGCGGAGTCAAAAATTTCATACAGCATTTAATCACCAAAAATAAAACCCTTTGTGGGGAATAGTGCAAACTCCACCTGAAGGCTAACTACAGACCATGAACGTGCTCCAAAAACAAGCTGTTTAGACCGGGTAATGACCGAACTACAGACCACAAACGTGCTCCAAAAACAAGCCGTTTAGACCTGGTATTGACCGACTAGAACAAAGAAACTCCTGGTGAGGGGAAAACACCCGGTGTCAGGGCTTTTTCCCCAAATAGGGCTACATGCTGTTTGTTTACAGGCTGGTTATTAGTTCTGTAAGCTGGCCATGGACATCTGAGATAATAACAAATCAAAGAAAATATTATTTAACCAACTCTAAGCCTACATAATTATCTCAGTATATAGATTAACAACTTTTATTTATACATTTTATTACTTTAAAAAAAAATGTATTGAATATGAATAAATGCTGCAATAAGTAATTTGCAGTATTTACATTTTACACTAGAGCCTGGGGACTAAATTTTTTTATACCTAGAAAACAATTCTCAACATGTCACGTAATAAAGAAAAATTAAAGCTATTTAGGCCCGTACTCTCCATAGAACAAGATGTAGTCGCGACTAATCATTGAGTTACTGACGTGTAGAAAAAAGAAATCATAGACAACAAAGTAAACAAGTTTATTTTCTCAACGAAACGGCAACTGCGTCCCGCCACATTCGAGAATTGATTATCTTACATGACACACTCAAAATAAACCAGAGAAACGCACCCCGCAGCCTCCACTGACAAAATGGATTGCCAATATAATGAATGCCAAATTTCACTTTCACCTCTCTTTTAGACGTTTTTCTGACGTCTTGAATTGCGAACGCATCGCCCGTATAATCTAGCAAACTAAACAACACCAAAAACATGTTGAAGCAATAAACTGTTAATCTAGGTAACGTGCTGATGACAAATCAGTCTTGTGGACTGTGCCGACATGACCAAATGTGCCTGGCATTTAAACTCACTGGATTAAAAGCGGCGGAACACATTAACGCTTTTCAGCGGAAATACACCTTCCTGTGACCCCCTCCTCCTACTTCGAAATTCATTTTAAGCACCGAATTTATGCAGTTTAAGGTCTGCGACTTCACCAACTACCTCTATGACAACATAAGGCTGCACTGCCAAATAGTCCCGTCTCTACCGCAAGGCCTAGCTAGCATGCCCGCTTTGACCCGGGACAGTTTCTATGTTGAGTGAACGACCAGGCATAAACTACTGACAGACGTGCTTGCGCACACTTGATCAAATCCTCTCCACACCATCTTTGCCCACCCCCCGCGAAAAGTACACGTGTGGAGTTCCACAGTCACCCCCACAACATACAGGCCCTCCCTCTATCGCCGCGCCTGCGCTTCAGAGCAACGTTGAACAGTATGGTACTAATCGGTGGACACAATGTGGCAGTTTCGCCAAGTACTGTCGCAGCAACGGGATAATTTTGCAATTACCAATCATCATAGTGACAAACACGTGCAAACATTCACTCGAACAGGACAACACGTCATTTGAAATATGGTAATATTACGCACTACTTGCGCAATGTGGCGCAGATAGGTGGATAGTATCCGGCTAAACGCTATGGATTCAACCCCTAGCCTACTCCTCGCAATCGCCGTTGCGTCTAGTCCACGCAAACCAAGCCTTTTTAACCTACTTCCAGGACAAATAATATATTCCGCACTGCCATGGCCATTCTCATAGGTTAACAGTAAATTATCTATCCCTGACACAACGTGTTTCGCCACTAAAAGTATATTCTCCTCGTATTATCCACACCGGCCCAGCCCGCCTCCTCACCTGACGCCGCCATGATGGAGAGTGAGTCTGTATTGGTGTCCCGGATGAAGGCATCACGTGCTAATCGTCGGGGACGCGCGTCGATGCGCCGTGTTCATGGCTACGGTTCTTGCAAATTCCATTTATTAAAAACGTATTAATACATACATTTAAACACCGTTACTTGTATTTGGAGAGACTTATCAAATCATACATTATTTCTACGTCTTCTACTGTCTACTAATCAGGGTTATGATCTGTATTATTGTTATGATGAATCTTATTCTTTTTTCATTTTTTGTGTGTATATATATCGACAGTGCACATTAAACAATTAACAATCATAAGTAGCCTACTTCATGACCTTTCCACTACCATGATCCCAATCCTCTCACTTTCCTCGTCTTCAGTCATTTTTCTGTCTCCAAGGTGTCCTTGAAAACATTCAAGTATTTTACACACCAGGATTTTTTAATCAACATTATACTGTCTCAATAGTAGCCTTACTCTTTTCATTTCTTCTTGTGGAATTCCTATATCACTCTTCCTTAGATTAGTAACCACTGTTTTGGCACTTGGACTCATTATATTGGGTATGTGTGTGTATACTTTCTTTGTTCGCATGTGGAAGGATGTACACAAGCGGATAGTTTACTGTGCCTAAGCAACTGGTTGTCCGAGGAGCCTGAGAGGTAAATGTAAATAGCAAATACAAGAGCTAAGTATGTTAATGTGAGGATGTTAGATTATTTCAGTTTATTTGCAGACACCCTTATCCAATGCAACACACATGGCTTATATTCTTATATTTGTCCTTATCCTGGATATTTCATGTAGCAATCTTGGTTAATACCTTTCTTGGTGACACAGTAGCAGTTGGATTTGAACCGGCAACCATCATGTAAGCTTTTTGTTTTTTCATTTGCTTGGCAGATACTTGATAAAGAGCTTTTAATGTTACTCTTTTATTCACTTATAAAGATGAATGTTTTCTAATGCAATTCTGATTATGTGCCTTTCTCTAGGGCATTGCAGCACCCATAATAAGATTTTGAACATGCAACCTATGTTAATGTAATATAATTATTACCTTACACCTTATGTACAAATGCATGTAAGTCAGTTTTAGCAAATTTGTTTTTTGCTGTGCTGTTATAGAATTTTGAACCTGTTATAATCCAAAAATCATAAATATGGTGTTAATATGACAAGATCAATGTTGAGTGCAGTGGGATGTTAGGTCATTATGGTCAATTACACTCGGTTTCAGTTAAATCTATTGGGATTTTCTCCTCTTATTGTAAAAAAATTATTTTTGTGTAAATTAATTGTAGTGGTGGGAGCGACCAAATATTTGATGAAGAAAACTTTTGATGAAGTTACCTTCCAACATAAAAGACACTTTTCACTTGGAATGTCCCAAAAAATAACTCCTATTACAGAGTGGAATGAAAATAAACAGACACTGCAGCTCTCTTGGACCAGAGTCGACCACCCTATTTTTTGTGGAGTGACCCTGAATCCTGGTCCTGGGCCCTGTGTGTGAGTGTTCCATTTCAAGCCAGAATTTTAGCATCTGAATCTATTAATTATTGCTCATATTGAGCATATTTGGTATTTTTCTTCCCCAACATGGAAGTTGATTGCTATTTAAAGGGTCAAGAGTAAGTTCAAATGTTCATCGTACCGAGAGTGATTATGACCTGCCCACTTCCTGTAACCTGTGTAGAGGATGAATGTGTGTAGAGAATTTCTCAGCAGGGCTTCTAGTTAACCACCAGATGGAGCCAACAGTCAACACTAGCGGTGTGGGAACCGGTCACTCTGTGTAAACGTAATCAAGAACAGTAAAGGAATTAACAATCGGATGCATTTGTCGAAAGATGAAAAATATTTTTTCACGTCAAACTTTATGGCTCGAGGATGGAAAGCAGAACAGTAGACATTATTTGCATGTTTTCGCATGGAAATTATTAATAAGTGTTATCTTGAAAAGATAGGTAATTTGAATTTTTTTTTGCATGTCGGCTAATAATGTCATAAGCATATTAACGGTCTGCCAAGCAAACAATGGGAACAGTATAGGACAAAATAATACATAGCTAAATTCAGCAATGAAGTTCGCCCCCCTGAAAAGATGTTGCTGGAACGGTTTCTCTTGAAATACATTAGTGTACTCTGTAAACATTTGTGTCCACAAGGCATTTATTGTGACTGAAGTAAAACATACACCTCCCAACCTGAACATAAAAGTAATGTTTTTGTGCTACTTTATTTACATATTGTGTTCTTATTACTAAATACTACTATAAATAAGTACTATAAGTATGTGGCCTCTTGGTGCAGAAGATTCTTTACCAGCAGCTAAAATGGGGGCTCACGTGTGGTAGTGGGGGTATGGATTTTCGTGAAGCAATGATGTGTTCCTGCAAAACTGGTAAACCACTTAATAAACTGCTAAATGGAAGACCCTCTTATTTTTTATACCGTTAAAAGCTAAAATGACTTGAACCTTTAAAAAAATTAAATGTACTGTACATCTCAAACGATCAATCAAATTGTATTTGTTTTTATGGAGAAATTTTACAAGAATTGCAAGACAACTGTAGAATTGTCCTGAACTAATTGCATATTCCTGAGGCAACCAAAAAAACCATTAAAACCTATGAAAAATGATTTGCTGACCCAAGATGCAGTCGAGAGAACACCTGGGACATTAAATGATAGAAACACATAATGGAACTGAATAACAGTGCAAAGTACAGATGATAGTGTAGTAATAGTGTTTGTGGAAAGCGGAGGTTGTTGCCTCCAGGACCACACTTGATATGATACCCCCTTTGGTTTAGACTTAGTTTATCTCTTCCATGCCAGGGAAGGAAGGAGAAAAAATTTCAAGAAAAGCAAAATATGGATAGATGCTGGCAGTTGATATGCAATTGCTTCTTGTCCTCGTACTTTTTTGACAAGTAACAGAACTAATTTCAAACAGCTTACTGATCACAAAGAGAACTAATCAATCAATTAAATGATTCTTGTTCAGGAACAAAATAGTAAGCTCAGCTTGTTAGATGTTAGTATAATTTACCGGGTACCATTTTGCTACGATTTTACAGAAAGGCGCTATCCTCCGTAGTCCATTTTATTCAGCTTTACCTAAAAAATGATTCCCCTAGAGTGCAGGGCAGGCAATGGTCAGACCATGAAAAAGCAGCTGTTTTCCATGAACACAAAGAACACAAATAACCCGTTTGTTGACTGATGCATCTCAGGTGGTACATGTCAAGTCTTGTCCTCACACTATGCAATATGTTTTTTTACTGAGAATCATCTAGAGCTGCGTGTGCAAGTGGGTAGAGTTGGATGAGCTCAGATCCGTCTGTTGTTTTATTTGCATATATTTCTCTATATTTCTCAATCTGTTTAGTGGGTAACTCAATCCATTCTTCGCAACTGCTTTCAATACGGCCTTGTCTTCCACTTTTGGAGCAATCTGTCACGGAAAACACCGGAAAGCTTATTTTAAACACGAACGTGGAGGATGTTACTGTCAAATTTCTTATTAATATTTTAGTTTGAAATGCAAAGTCACCACAAAACCTTATTTAGAATAAAAGTAGTGGATGACAGAAATAAATTCAGTGGTTTCTGGAACAAAGGATCTGTGTTACCGATGCCCAAATTGTCCCACACAAGGACTTTCTTATTTAGTCTGTTTTCCCAAAATCTCTAAAAGTTGTTCCCTTGGCAACGGCTTCAACTTGCCCGATAAGCTTCTGAAGGCCAAAGCTGCAGCAGCGGGGCGGGAGGGGCTATCCTACAAATCAGGGGTGAAGAGGCAAAATATACTTTCCCTTTTAGACCCCTGTGCTGCCATAGAAACCAAGGTCTGAAGATTGATTATTTCAATAACTGTTATGACAAAACTGGCCTGTCTCAGATTTTCTTACCTCGAGGTTGATAAAGTCTGCACCCCTCAGCTGTAATTTTCACAACATTTTACCAACTAATTGGTAATATTGAAGATATTTATAATAAGACTTTGCAACCTTATAGTCTCTCCTTTTCCTCTCTTACAGTGTGTAATCTTGTACATGGATAAGTTGCATTATTTTTATGATTATTACAGCAAATTTCAGAAGGATTGTAAATGTCTAGGTTTGGGCAGCTGGTATTGAACTAAAACAAGAGTGGACTCTTAGGCATGGATGTAAGAAAACCCAGGCCAACACTAATTTAATGTGAACAACAAAACCGACAAGTGCACAAATACTCAATGTGTTTTTAAACATATCTTAAAGTGTAAAGAAACTGAAATGGTTAGTTCCCGTTATTTTTAAATTTTTCATATCTCTGTTTCCTTTCCCGAAATAAAGGATTGCAATGTAAAGACTATGAGGTCGGGATAGCAAACATTGCCAAACAAAGAAAATGTACTTTCCTTCTGATCCTCGCTCAGCAAACACATGCAAGGACAAATGACTTCAATCTAACTTTATTGGGATGATGGGACATTGTTCATCTTTAACTGCCGGGGCGTACTTGAGTGACAGCTGTAAATTACTGATTGCGTCTGTTTTATTGCAGTCTCTGTGACTTTAAAACTTTCCCCCTCTGGCATCTGACCAAGAACAAGCAGGATTTCACAAGAGTCTTCACATAAACTGCTGATGGTTATCTCAAGATACAAATTAATTGAACGCCAATTGAGAAAGTGAAAGTGCTCACGAAAATTGACCTTATGTTATTTTCATTGCTGGCTTTTCAGCGTTCGCTTTCGTACGTATCAGTTGTAGTCAAGTGAAGAATTCAATAAGCATGGCTTCACAAAAAAAAGGGCGTGACTTTGACTAGTTTGCTGCATAGCCTGGACCCACCTGACTGTCTCCATAAACACGGCAGACACCTGTAGAACCACCTACGATGGTTCCATGAGTAATACGGTTTTGCTCATCCTCACTGCGTAATTGGTTTAGAAGCTCTTCAGGCATACACTGACTGCCAAGTTTAGGTAATGACAGCGACAGTGCCTGTAGGGAAGAAAATGGGTAGTGTCTATTAGAAAAAAACTTTCCATCTTACATCTCACAGACTTAGAGGTATTTACACACCAGAGTGATCAAGTGACATCATAGGAACGGATGAGGTTTCCAGACAGTCGGTGTAATTATTTTTGATCCTGAATGAAAGCTTTGTGGTGAATTACATCAGCCTTGATAACCACCTTAGACGGGGAACCACTTTGTGTGCCAATTTACCACCAGCGTGCTAATAGGTCTATAGCGCTGTCTGTTGGAATGGGACAGTAACAAACTTCAAAATACTTCAAAATAAGTTGAAATAACCTTATGACCCCTTCTTCCTGGTCACATGCATCAGTTATGTGACCATAATGCAGTGTAGAAGTACTACAATTCCCAGAGCTTCCTCTCGCATGACTGACAGTTTGTACAATTAGGGTAAGTTTATGTCACAATGGTAATCTCAGTAAAGGGGTAGAGGTTTTTGCATTTTTATGGAGCTCGAAAATTGACTTAGAGCTAGTTTTCTCTCTGTGACAACACATCAACCTAATGTCTCATTTAGATTTCATAATCTGGACACCCGTGGATAAATCCAGTTCAACGTCATTCGGATGCACTGGTGGTCGATGACTCAGCCACCCTGATAGGTGTAGAGATTGCCCTGTGTGGGGACTTTGTCAGATGTGTGTTTGGAGAAGCTCAATGTTTTCAGCCCCTTACAGCTGCATGTGACTCGCGTGTCTATGCCTAGTCCCTACAGATGGTTGATGGGTAGGAGGGAGGTGGGAGGGGGCTTCTCTTGGGGGCGTTAACTGTCCACAGCAGTTTGTTGGAGGATGAGTTAATCATTGTCTTGGAGAGTTGTATTACAGATGTGTCTGTCTGTTCTTTTGAAAAAATCCCAATAATGCACCTGGACTTTGTTTGCACAGGTCATGCTGTGTATAAACAGACATTGCCTTATAAGGGGTTGATTTAACTGCACAGAGCCCAAGGCTATTGGACAAACAAATTCTCTGCCTCGCGTTGCCTGTTGAACATTGTTCTCAGATCCTCAGGGTTTTGGGTGGAGTAAGAACAGCTGACAGAGATAGAAAACTACAGAATGCAGTATGGAACTTCAGGGTTAAATGTGAGTTTTGTGATTGCTCAGTAAGATCATGATGGCAATGTGACATATCCTTATCTGTGGTGGCTTTGGAAAGAGACACCAGCACCTGCTTAAAAACAGGCAAAGAATCCCCCCCCCCCACACACACACACACTCTTGCAGAATAGGCAAGAGGGCACGTGGTTGGCGGTCATACACTTTCCAACGCCAAGCCGAAGAAAATTCCTCAATCGGCTTGAGAGTAAGGGGGCAAGTATACAACTGATGCTACCCTGTCGCGACACTCTGCCCAGCCTCCCTCATCGTCAGGCCATGATTTATGACATGGTCCATCAAAGTGGGCCTAATGTCGTCAGTGTTATGTCTCTGTCTATTGCCTGGTCCCCTTCTTTGTTCTTGTCCCCTTCGTCCTCGTCCTCTTCATCCTCCTCCGCCAACTCCTCCTCCTCCTCCTACACCAACTCCTCCTCCTACTCCTCTTCCTCTTCATCTTCCTCCTACTCCAACTCCTCCTCCTACTCCTCTTCCTCTTCCTCCTACTCTAACTCCTCCTCCTCTTCCTCTTCCTCTTCCTCTTCCTCTTCCTCTTCCTCTTCCTCCTACTCCAACTCCTCCTCCTACTCCTCTTCCTCTTCCTCTTCCTCCCGCTCTTGTTCCTGCTCCCGCTCTCACGATCGCTCTCGCAGCCTCCATGTTTGTAAAGTTCTCACAATCGAGCTGAGCTTACCTGAGGTCTATTTGTAGTGCTAAGGCTCAGACTAATTGGTGTTCAAATACTGTGTTAACAATTAAATGTTTTCGTGTGTGTGTGTGTGGGTGTTGCCAGTTTCAGGTATGTTTTGCATTTTGAATGGTTGCACGAGATCGTATTCTTGACTGAAGTGTCTAATGTAAGAAACAATGTGTAGTGTTTTGCAAGTGTGTTGCTGAATTGAAAAAAAGTGTAAAGCAGAACATGTGTTTGTACTTTTGGTGCCTTTGTTTAAGACATGGTTACAAAAGTTAAGGATTTGATGCTTTTGTCTAAGCATTCACTTTCAGTGTGTAAGCAATTGGCAAAAACTGTAAATAAAAATAAAATTATTTACCACGAATATACAAATTACAATCTGGTCAGAACTCTTCGACAATGTCATACAGCCCCTTATTAGAGTGGCCACTCATTTCTTTAATAATATTATTCTTTATATTAATGATATTATATGGGAAGACACAATGCATGAAGGTTTCTCCAAAAAGACTGGCATTCAAATTCTGGATGCTTGCCAGTTTTATTCACTCTTAATCATATATTAATGACATATGATTTATTTATTACTTTTAATTATATAAATAATACTTTATCTCACAATTATCAATGGATGAGTGTTCCTTACTTCTTTCTGACTATGAGTTTATCATATTTGCTTTGTTTATATTTATATACAGTACGAATTCAACAATATGTATAGGATAGTACAGTATAGTATAGTCATCATGCTGACAATTGTGAATCTGAAAGTTAAGTCTGATTCCCTGAAGTCTGAATGAAGGAAAAGTTTTTTTTTCTGTAGTTGCTGTATTTATTGTATCCACACAATTTTTTATTTAACGATTCTAATACATTATGATGGAAATAGTAGATTTTTCAGCTCTCTCATAATTGCTAGTTTTGTGGACAGGGTCTTTCCTCCCACACCCTATAGTCCGATGACTCCTTTGCACACTGCAGTGTATGGGACCCCACCCCCAATTTTTTTGCTTTTGGGAAATGGTTTCCTAATACAGACCATATGGAAACAATTTTCTCCAGCAATATTGGCAGCCGCCAGTCGGAAGATAGTTTCCCCACCCTGCACCAGATGACGCATGTTCAGTTTGGTGAGTATATGAGGCCCCGGGACAGCGATAGAACGAGGCGTATGGCGTGTACTGCCGCTAGGGTTGGGCAGCAGTGCTTAGGAGGCTCCCCCCGAAATCCAAAAGCGCAGCATGGAAAAATGTGTGTGGGTGTGACTGGTCTGATGGTTGCATGGATTATGAATGTTTATGGAAGTAGCGACCCAGTTGGTGTTTACCCACTTCTTTCTGTCGTCCTGGATGTCTGGATTAACGACTGCGATAGCCTACTATCAGTCTATCTGTGTGCCATGAGAGTTTGTGTGTGAGAACCTTTACTGGCACAGTTCTCACTCCGTGGATCCTGTCATGAGTCACACGGACGGGCCGCAGTCAGGGTTCTGGGCCACTGTTTGCTCAGACTTGTTTCCAGACGCACAGCGCACGCCAGAACAATGCGAGAGCCGGCTCCTGTTTGAGCCGTGCGTGTAGAAAGCTGACTGGCTCTTGTTAAGCCATGCCCATGTGCCCACGCACAATGACTGATAACAGAAATATAGGTCTTTCAAAGGCAAGATATCCAGGGAGGAGAGGAGGGTGCTCACTTTCATCTGCACCAGGGGTCACATGACTTTGGCCATGCCCTCTCCTGGTTGTTCTGCCAACCATCGCGTGAGATGCCTTTTGTCTCTTTTCCTCAGTCTCACCGAAGAGGCTGAGCGGGGCTCAACAAAGGACCCGGGAACTGCACCAGAACCAGGGCAAGGAAAGAAAATAGTGAGTTCCTTCCCAACTCACCCCATAGCCTTCCATTCCTCTCTGGGGATTCTTAAGCAGTTTTATTGCAACATTCCATCCCTTCTCTGCAGAAAATACTTTGTGATACCTCCCCTGTGTGGGAGTGTGAGATTATCCGACTCTCAGTAGCAGCCAGTCCCTTTTTTGGTCGTATTTGAAGGAATGAAGGCCAAAGGGCAGCTTATTATGAAGAAGGAACGCTGTGCAGAGCCAGAAAATCTGTATTACAGCGAGATGTCAGGGTCCAGCCTTGTTATGTAGACATGCAGTCTTGACGGAATTTTAGATTTTTGGGCTAGCAACAATCAAGATGCAATTACATAGCTTTCTTATATCAAGTGGAAGTTGTTTTGCACAGAAGCTGTTGGAACCCCAATTGACAGTTCCATAGGCCAGCATCGTACTCACCATATTCATGATAATAATCATATTCACAACTGTGCATGAAGCAGATCTAACCAAAAGGACTAACGAATTGATTGCCCCGTCACTTCAAGTTTTTTTCTTCTAAGTACCACTAAAACTGAAAATTATAATAATAAAAAAACCTGAGAAAGACAGCAAGAATGATAGATTGCCAAGGAGAAACTATTATTATTATTATTGTTATTATTATTATTTAATTATTAAATGTCATTTATTTGTATTTTCAGAATTCACATATTAAACTTTAAAAACCAAAAACTCTTCTGCAATGTGAAACCTCCAATAAAAGATTGAGGAGACAAAAAGTTTTTACTTATTTTTGAAGAAATGGGGAATTAAAAAAAAAAAAAAAGGGTATGTCTATTTTTGGCCACACTGGTCACCCACCAAACCCATTGCACATAGTTACATTGTTCACGAAAAAAACATTGTTCAAGGATACAACAGCTTGGTGGGCAACCTTGTACTGGCAACATTTCAGTTGCAAGCCTGTCACCTTAACCACTACAACAGTGAGTTGAGAATAACAGTGAGTCAGGCTTTTTAAAAGGAATCCAGACACAACAGGATAGAAAGAGATAAGGACACAGCTTTGACGCCTTTCTGATGGGAGGAATAGGTCTAAGTCGATTTTGCAGAATGGGGTGGAGGTTATGCTTGGGTCATTAAGACGTTCTAGTAATCAAACACCATCCCAGTGTGCAGTGTTTTCTCTAGCTGTCACTGTCCTCCATTACATTTGCTTTGAAAAGACAAGACAAGCTCACATCCTCTCCTTGTCACCACTGACCCCCTCCCAATCTAAACCCTTTCCTTGCATTCTTCTGCTCAGATAAGCCTGTAAGCCTGTAAGCACCTTCCCTCATGTCTCACTACTCTTGTATGATTCCAGTTTATTCCTGCTGAGGCCGCATTATGGCGCACAACACTAGTAATATATATAGTAATATAAACACTGGTAATATAATATTCCACCCAGCTTCTAACCATATATTGCTTTTCTACTGTCTTTCCTCCTACTCTCTCTGGCATGGGCGAGATAAGCCGTAGCCAATATGAAGAAGGGTTTCATGTCCACTATTGACTATCCCTCCAGCCTTCCACAAAGTGCTGAAGCTGTTGAGCTCCTCATGATTACTTTATCATTCAGTTTATTCAAAATGTATCTTAATAATATGCCGTTTTGCATTCTCTCAACTGTCTCTGGGGTCAGTAAAAAGGTACTATGAGAAACAAAGATTGATTGATTGATTGATTCCTTCACGGTGATGTCAAATTCCATCCACGAAGGCAGTAGTGTAAGTGATACCCAGGTGAAATGACCGTAGAGTGGCTTAGAACTCCATTGTCTCTTAGGGTTTTGAAGTTCTGACCTGCCATGGTACAGATTTGCATTAGTACAAGTCGCCAACACTTACTATTTGTAAGATCATTGGGTAAGGTGTCCTGTTGTAGTCTTGTCTCTTGCCTTCCTTCACCAAAGCTGAACCTCAGATTTTAAAACTGAATTTTATTTCCCATTTCAGGAAATGCCAGCAATTTTTTTTGTTTTGTTTTGTTTTTACCTGTGCTCTTATTTGCACTAGGTTAATCCTGAAATATAAAAAAAACAAACCATTTCAAGGAACTTTATCACATCCATAACATCCCTTTTAAATGAGTCATCATTCTTAGATTTGTTTGGTGGTTTTTGCCGTGAGAACACCGAAAAATTTGAGAAGTTACCTCAAAAAACCTCGTTCTAGAACAATTGAGCCAAAACCTGTTGGCATGGTAGGCTGTGGGCACATCAGGGAACAATTACACTCAACTTGCACTACAGTGTAATTGCACTATAGAACTTGGGGGCCTCAGTTAATTCAATTTATTTTTATGTGTACCGAAAAGTGAGAAAATATAATTTGTTTAATGAAACATGCAAAGCCTGAAGCATTGTCCGGCGTGAAGCAAAGTTACCGGTGTGTCTGCCCAATCCGTGGGAGCGAATGAATGTGTGGGTGTCAAAAATGCTTTATTTTGCATGTGGCAGAAGTTTCCCCGGTCTAAGTGGAGTCTGATTCCGCAGGTCCAGATTCCTCTGAGTTTCTTTCATGTTCAAGACAAAGAGTTGCCTTCCTGCAATTGAATCCTTCTCCTTTCTGAGCTCAAGGGTCAGCCACATCCTGCTTTTCCAGTCCCTACCCTGTGGAGACTTTGCAGGCCGTGTGGATTAGCACTCAGCTGTACAACCTTCCCCAGGGACTGTATGGTTTTGTAGTTATTAATTATGCTATCTCGAAAAAGGGACTGCCACGGGTCAGTCAGATGTTTCTTCTGAACAATCTCCAGAACATTGACTCAGCGTTTTTTGGGTCCTCAAAATTCAAATGTTATATAAGAGCTCTTTGATACTTGCCAGACTAGGATATTAGCACGGCTTGAGTCTGGGTTTCTCTAAACTTGGAAATAAAACGAGAGTTTAGTAGTAGGGTTTCCTGTAACTGCATACCTGAGACTTGGATCTGTTCCCATTGGGACCCCAGACTGCATTGTGTCTGTCCAACAGAGACTCTGACATTGAACAAGAATGTGACAAACCGTGAAAAGAATTGAAAACTTATCTCAAAGGGATTTCTCCAGCTTATCCTATGAGCTGTTTACCTGATGCTAAAATTGAAAACTACTCTTTGTCACTATGATTTAAATGTCCAACCCTGGAAATAAGACAGCAAAAGCTGCCAAAATGGTCAGTTCCCTAGGGCCTCTCAAACTCCCTGCTCTTGTCTCGGCGACGAAGGGGAACCACACAAAGGCCAAATTTAAGCTCTGGCAACTCAGTGAATCTCTTACCAAATACCTCACCTTTCACCAATGCAGCTGTTTAAAAGCCTGAAGACATCATGTCTCAATCCACGAGAATGAGTCACTGAACATATGTTCAAATTTGAGTGGTGGAAGATAGGGGCACCACAGACTAGGGGTGAGCCCACCAAGTCTCAATAAACATAAATCTAAGCGAGGGGCGATATAACTATCACCCAATATCAGTGTAATTGGCTGATTTGTGGAATGGGGCAAATCCTTCGGAAAGGCCTCTGCCGTCACTCAGGCGGTAGGTAAACACTGTGCCAGATCTAAATGCTGGTGCCTTTTACCAAATCATTAATAAACTTCTGAGACTTTAACTGTGATGTTATCATGTTCAGTAACATGTGCATCATATTTATACTGGCCTTTTGATATCAAAGCCTATATGTATATATGTAATAAACAAAAATAAAAGAACAGTGCAAAGGGATGGTATGATAGGAGGAGCAATAAAATAACCGACTCATTGTGAGAGTCGGTTTTGAACCAAATAATCCTCCCATCTGCCCGGAGATCTGCGTCTAATCTCTGTCCCACGTATCCAAGACTAAGGAATGCCAGGTATTTGGTGTGTGTGGGAGCTGGGGGTTCGGGGCATGGGGGCAGGGGGGCATGGGGGCAGGGGTGGGAGGGGGCGCTGCGCCACAAGATCCCCCTTTCAGGCTACCAATGCATTTCCACTGGGTACCTCAGTATTCTAGTCCTGGGTAATGTCATGTCTTCAGTGGTTTGGTCTGGTAGTCGGGGGGGCGACAGACAAGTTTGTTAAAGATTGATAAAGACCAAGGGTAGGCACATCAAAATCTAGCTTTGAATCTGAAAACCATGCTGAAAAAACCCCACTATCATCAAATGCGTGCTCATACACACCCTGTGGATAGGTCAAAGGTTCTATTTTCAGACGGGATCTTTAAATGCACTCGACCACCCATTTTTAACGAGATAGGTAACATATCCACAGAACCGATCTAACTTCCTGTGTTTAACCGTTGTTAGGACTTGATCATACCCTACGGAGAATACTAACATGATTTATGAACAGTTCACTTAAAAATGGCCATTGTATGAAAACAATGAACCTCCAAACACAATTTTAATAATCAAATAATTTGATGAGCAGTTACTGTGGGAAATCTGTGGGAACTGAAGCCCCGGCAGTAGCAGCAGGGAGCAGTTTTGAGGAGTGGGGTTAGTCCAGGGCAGAATAAAAAAAAACGAAAATCCCAAGTTCCCTGAGGCTCCCTTGATAGAAAATGTCCGACGAGGCTAGTGTCACTTGGCAGTGGGCCAGTGCTGAACGAAGGATCACCACTAGGGTCTCGGGAAGAGGGTTAAAAATGCGCATATCGGCTGACAAAAAATACCTTTGTTTTATTGAACAGTTAGGTTTCGAATGGAGAACATGGAGTGAAGCAGGAACTGTTCAGTAAAATACTTGATTTTGCTTGCAATAGCTTTGTTTACAGAAGGCGCTAAACGCTTCAGTTTAGATTGAGTGGATGATCGCTAAATAATCTTAACAAAATCGTTTTTGAAACAGTACTAAATCGGAATATTAGGTAAACACTTTTCAGCACTAGAGACACTAGAGAAGCAAGTACATATAAAGTAAAGTTCTTCCACTAGTGTATGGATCTGCACTAGCACACCAGCTTGTCTCATAGATTCTAAAAACCAAATAAGTCACTGTTCTGATCGTATACTGATAAGAAAAACAAAAGTACATTTTTTTTCCAGTTCTTTTTAAAAATTATTTTTATTAAAACAATTTGATCTCATCTGAAAAAAAATGAACGCTAATCTAATCATTTATGTTAATGTTATAAAACCAGTGATCATTAAATATTTGATGCACTCAATAGGTCGGGATTCACAAAGCAAAAAGAACAGGAAGCAAACTTTTTGGACACCTGTGGGTCCTGTCTCTGATGAAGCCATGGTGTAGACTGACACTTTGGTAGCACATTGACATTTGTCTGCTTGTCAGCCCATTTTAAGCAGCTCTTTATCCATCATATTTGGATGAGGCAAAGTGCAGAAATGATTTGTGTTCAGTGCTGTCTGAAGGAACGGCCCACAGACCGAGTTTGTTAATCCAGCGCACTGTGGAAGGATGTCTAGCTGAACGGCTTATCATTTATGATTTCAGTTTTCTCAGAGACCACCTTTCTGTTCACCATTTTCTGCATCACCACCATCGTCTCCATTATCGTGACCGTCTTTTCTGCCTCCTTCGATCTGAATGGAAAGAGACAGAAATATATCGAATCTCATTGTATCTGCAAGCTGCCTCACACAATAATAAAAAAATAATTCGGTAATTATTTTTTTCAGTGGGTAAAAAAGAGCAGGCACATTTTGGTGTCAGCGTTTTCTTAGCTATTCATTCCCTGCAGTTTCTTAGTACTGTGAATACGAGAAATGCTGGAAAACACATTATTCAGTCATTCATAGCTGAAGACCTTTGATTACATTGTCTCATAGATTCACGTTCCGCTTCTGCTCATTTCCTGAAATTCAATGGGTTCTACTTCATCTTTCAGAAAAAGTGTGTTTGGCAAATCCACTCCCTTCACAGTGAAAAATTGAGCTTCAAAATCCCGTCTATCTAACCATGAGAGTAGTAAGAAGTTTTTGAAATCAAGTAATTGAAGTAAGTTTTTTTTTTTGAAGCACCATTTTTATATTTTATTTGGCTATGGCTGGGATTCATTTGAGCAGTAGCCCCGCCCCCTTTGGAACCCTCTCTCGCTTGGCAGGACTCACATCAATTCCCCGCCATCCAGCAGTCGCCTATAGGTGGCGATCTCTGCCTCCAGCTTCATCTTGAGGTTGAGCAGGACCTCATACTCCTGCGTCTGCTGCTGGATGTTTCCACGCAGCTGCATCAGCTCCGCCTCCAGCTGCATGATGACGGAGTTGTACTTCTCCATTTTCATGTTGTATCGTAGGTTAATGTCCTGTATTGTCCCTTTTATAGAGGTATTCTGTGGTAGACAAGGGGCGAGGTGAGAGGGCGAATTGACTCTTATTTGACTCTAAAATTTGACTCTTATTTGCCCATAAAATCAAACTCTCCAGACATCTTTGCATGATGGATTTTCCTCTTGACAAAGGTGGATGTCCAAAAAACTTGACGAGGATGAGATTCAATTGAAATGATTAGTGATGTCATTAATCCTGTAAAAATCATGGATTATTTTGGCATTGTATGTGAGAGGTTACTCTACAGTCCTTGTGGCAATGGCCTAAATGCTGCTTTTGTGATGAATTAGTCAGATGTAAAGTAGAGTTTTACCAGTGCTTTCTGGGACTGCAGCTCGATCTCCAGTGATTGCATGTTTTTGCGACTCCTGTTCAGCACTGAGTTGGCCTCCTTCAAGGCTGCGGTGTTCTCTGTCACCTGGATCTGCACCTCTGTGATCTAGAGACGCATGCACATCACACACCCACACAAAAACATACACACAAATAAAGTGACTGTTTGTACATGGATATTAACACAAAGACACCCAAAACTGAAGACACACAGACCCATTTGCTTAGAGGCTTCTGAACCAACAGGAAGAGGATTTGACTGGCAAAGGAACTTGCGTTTTTTATTATAAATTTTTTTTTTTTCAGAGACATGTAAACATAAGGGATGGTCAAAAAAAAGCATGTCACACCCACAGAAGAAATAAAAGTAAAAGAACAAGTGTACCTGACTCTCATTCCAGACTTTGAGTTTTTTCTTGTTCTTCCGCACAATCTCCTCATAATTGGCCCGCATCTCCTCTAAAACCTGTGCCAGGTCCTGTCCCTTCGGCGCATCCACGTTCACATGGACTCCTGAATGAGCGAGCTGGTTACGCAGCTTCAGAATGTCCTATCGGTGAAACACGTTTATGCTTTAGGCTTCCTGATAAAAGTATTTGGTTTTGTAAATGTTACAATTTCTGCTATACTGGGCCGTATTCGTGCAGTTTAACAACAAAAGTACATAAGGACTCAGAGGGATGGTGTACTAGGAATGGGACTGTACTATTTATACACACACTTTGGCTGTTCCTTGTCTAGGATAATTTTTTGGGAAAAATGTAATTGATGGAATCGAATAGTATAGAGTTGAAGACAGATAGGCCCTCACCTGGTCATGGTTCTTCATCAAGAAAATCTTCTCTTCTTGCAGAACCTCAATGTTACTCTCTAGGTTCATTTGGATCAAGGTGAAGTCATCCAAAGTTCTCTTCAGGGAGTAAGTGTCTGCCTCCACAGTTTGGAGCAATCTGACTTCACACTCTAGCCTGAACACATTTCGACAAGGAGCAGTACTCATTCACCATTTACTAGAAAACATAGACATTACATGCCAGCACACACACTGACAGGAAGACATGGGACTTACTGCTTGTAACAAAAGTGACAATACATTGCTGTGTCTGAGAATCGTCAAAAAATTAAACTCACTTCATTTGATTGTCTTCAGCTTTGATGTGTGCATTCTCAATTTTGACTTTAAGACGTTCATTCTCTAAAAACTTTTCAAACATCTGCAGGAAAGATTGAGATTCGAACAGGATGGCTTCCAATCTTCATTATTGATAAACTAGACTAGTGCATCTTTCCATCAGTCCATAATCCACAGGGTACTCAAGTACATATCAATCAGATTCAAAATGTTCTGTCATTGACTGCCATTGGGTATAACTGAGACACCGATGGAAAAGCTGAGCACTCTTATACCACACCAAGGTAAAAAACAAAACAGAGAGGTAACTGGTTGCTCCTGTGATACCTTGTATCTCACCTTTTCCCGTAGGTCCTTCAGAACGGCCTCGTAGTGACTGTAGTCCCTGCCATCAGGGCCTTTCTTCTTCATGAACTCCAGGATCTTCAGCTCCAGCTCACTGTTGGCCTGTTTGAGCTTGCACACCTTCTGCAAGTAGGAGTCCAGGCGAAAGTTGAGCTGCTGCATCATCGGCTTTGCATTGCCGAAGTAAAGCTCAGGCCCCTGGTCCGCTCCTACTTCTCCAAACACCCCTGAAGAAGCATTGGCAATGGAGATCCTGGTGTCCTGGCCCCCGGCTCCGCCATAGACGCTGGCAGCGATGTATTGCAATGAGCGCCGTGTACGTATGTGGTAACTTGCATTAAGGTTCCTGGGCATTCTGGAGTAATGAGATGCACCAGTATTGAACATCTTGGCCACTGTGCTAATGCATGCCTAGAGTATCTTGCGCACGGGGGTCCAGAAACAGTGACAGAGGCACATTACTGTCTCTGCCTTTATTCATAATTTTTGACGTGACCCCCACCACGCCCAGCTACCTATCAGCAATTTTCCCAGTTCTCTTAGACTCTGTCCCCTGGCCCGCCCTTCCCATACCTGACTCTGCACAAGAGGGACCACCCAAAAAAGGAATGCAAAGATATCAGATGCAATCTTAGCAATGGAGTCTGGACAATTCAAAATCGGTTAATGCTCTACAGCTACACAAGCAAGAATTGTTCTGGAGATCCAGAACTTGTTTAAAATAAGGTTGAAAATTAAACAGTTAAGCAGGTACCACAAACACCTAGCAATTGAATGCCTCAGTTGAAATTTTTTTTTTATACGTCACGCAAACGTTTGATTGAGTTTTGGAATTATTTTTTAATTTAATGTGTGGAAACAGGTTAATTTTGATGAAAAAAGTTCTTTTAGATCAAACAGTAAGGGGTGAATGCTCGTTTGGAAAAATCATGGAGCAACAGCTCCTTAGCCGGACACCGCCAGTCTCCAGACCGCCTTACACCTGCTCCTTAGTTGCTATTAGTGGGTTGGCGGTCCTGGAGTAGGGCAGAGGAGAGGTAGGAGGAGGGATCAAGGGGCGGTTGCCGTTGTACCAGTTTTTTGTTGATCATTGCAGTTCCTTGTGTGCAGTAAAGTTTACTGTATTTATCATAAATACCTTGTGTCCTGCTCTGTTTGGGTTGGTGGTGGATCAAAACTGTGTGGTGGCAGTTCTGCTTCCGTGACGGACAGGTTAACCTTCCCATTTTAAAGAGAAAGTCCCTTAGAAGGGAGCATCGAAGGCGGACATTTTGAAGGATGTCCAATTCCAAAGGGGCAAAAAATTGGTTGTAGGATACGTTGTTTTGTCTCAGTACACACTCATTAGTTCTTCGAAACAGTTATTTTTTGTCAAGATGGCTGATAAAATCTATAACATCTGGTGTTTTAGCCACCTTATATGTTATTTCAGTCAACACTAAATTCTGTAAACGAATGTATTGTATTGCCCACTTGCTGTCTGGATGTTGATAGAACCAAAACACAGTAGAATGCCTGTCTTCTTTTTAAAAAAAATATCAGAGAAAAGTCCCACAGTAATAGCTAGAGCTAAAACTGACTCCAAGTATCCTTAAATATGTACTCCTTCTCTCATCCTCGGGTAACAGCAAACAAACTGGCATGGAAAGGAAAACTACTTTCTTTAAACAACACCTGCAGCACACCATGACTAAGAACCCACAAATTTCTGAATTATTTCAGTTAACATGCTGCACATTATAGCTGCTGAACGCCTGACATTTATAAACAAAATTTTATGCATAGAATATTGGTACAATGAGAGAATTAAAGCATCACAGTGACATTTGGTAAAGTTAGTTACTTATTTTAAATGGGCTAAATGTATCATCTAACGTTAGTTTCAGAATTTTGACGCTAAAGGGCATCTTTATGAAGAATATGTGCTGCCTTTGCATTTAGTGGTCACTGTAATGTGACTCAGGATAATAATTTTGAATAAGGACACAAAAAACCACCAGTGGAATTGTCGGGACATGTCTGCTTTTATTTGAAAGAGTAACAAAGTAACAAAGTTAGGGAAGGGAAACAAACCTCCAGGACCATGCCTCTATTTCAGAATATCTTTATTCCTTTTGTAATGCTTGGTCAAAAGACTGTATAAGTTAGCCGTATAAAAATTCATAATGAAGTTTCCCCTTAGCTCAAATACAATAAATATTTAAGTGATTTGATAGAATTTATGTAACTGGTCATTTGACGGTTTGAAATATTGGCCCATGGGTTTGTGTGCTGCCTGTGAGGTGTTAGGGCCAGGGCACAAAGTGGGGTGCCAGTGGGGATTCATGAGGCCCTCTCCTTGGTCTCTGTGCTGGAGGACACCACCTTCCCATCTACCAGGGTCTGTGTCACGGTCATCACTTTTGTCTTAACGGTCCTCTGGTCTTCAAGAGCGTCTTGGAGCCTGAACACGGTGAAGAGAATATTGGTATGAAGGTTTAATTGTAGTCTATACCACAACTCTTGTAGATTTGCGCTTTTTGAGCTATGTAGATATATTTGGCATCATCTCTCTCTGTCTCTTTTTTCAAGCTTCATGTGCGTAACGCTATCATCACCCGCTGTTTTTTCCCCTTCCAGGATCTCTTCCTTCCATACTATAACTCACTTGAAGTCCCCGCCGTCCAGCAGTCGCCTATAGGTGGCGATCTCTGCCTCCAGCTTCATCTTGAGGTTGAGCAGGACCTCATACTCCTGCGTCTGCTGCTGGATGTTTCCACGCAGCTGCATCAGCTCCGCCTCCAGCTGCATGATGACGGAGTTGTACTTCTCCATTTCTATGTTGTATCGCCTCTCTGTGTCATGCAGGTTCCCTTCCAATGAGCCTTTCTGTTGGGGGGTGAAGGAGAGAAGGAGAAAAATGAGTTGGCTTGATGGAACAGTGTTTCACAGCAATAAGCCAACCAAGTTCTGTGCTGTTACTGCAACGGATGCAGCAGTCATAGGTTTGGGTGATAACTATCATCGTCCACTCCCTTTCCCCTCACCCACACACACACCCAGGTGTTTCATTTGCTTGGATTGCAGGGAAATGCAAATGTAGGGAAATGTATTACCAAGTTCTTCTGTGAATCAAGCTCGATCTCCAGTGTCTGCAGCTGTCTGCGCAGGTCGTTCACCTCAGTGGTGGCGCCCTGGAGGGCCTCTGTGTTCTGTGACACCTGCATTTGCACCTCTGTGATCTGCCGGAAGAAAAAGAGAGAGAGAAGAGACAAAGAGAGGTTATTATACATTGTGATCATAAATGCAATTTTTGTAACTGAAACTTCAGTTTGGTTGGCGGAAACATTAAGACGTAATCATAAATCATATGACAAAAGACAAAGCAAAATTAGAATGTACCTGACTTTCATGCCAGGCTTTAAGTTCTTCCTGGTTCTTTCTCGCCACCTTCTCATAATTGGACCGCATCTCCTCCATGACTTGTGCCATGTCCTGTCCCTTCGGGGCATCCACATCCACCTGCACTCCTGACTGAGAGATCTGGTTACGCAGCTCTATGACCTCCTGTTAGAGAGGGAGAAAGAGAACATAGGGTCAAATCTGCAATTTTATGGCCAGGAATTTCCTCAGTCGTAAATGCCCTCTCAGAATAATATGAAAGACTTACGTCTTCATGGTTCTTCTTCAGGAAGATCAACTCCTCCTTTAGAGCCTCGATCTCACTCTCCAAGTTCATGCGACCAATGTTGGTGTCATCAATCACCTTCCTCAGCCCCACAATGTCTGCCTCCACCCCCTGTCGGATGGCCAGCTCGGACTCAAACCTAACGGCGCAGAGGCACGCAGAGCGTCAGACAGTAGATGGGTGGCCACAGCAACCGTACCATCCCACGCCTTCCCATGCAGAAGAGGAACATAATGGTTTTATGGTTTTATTTAGATGCACTACATCAAAAGCTTCACTCACTTCACTCTGAAGTCGTCCGCAGCCAAGCGGGCATTGTCGATCTGAAGCACGTAACGGGCGTTGTCCACAGTCGCATCGAACACCTGTTAACAAACCAGGAGAGTGAGGGAGGTTGCATACAGCCTAGTCAAATGTGAGCCACTCATTAAAACAATAATGGAAAACAATAACCCTAGGGGAAAGCTGCATCAAACGGTCATGTGAGTCACACAGAATCATAGTTTAATGAAAAATGTGAATGATATAGTTCAACTAAAACTCACCAAGCACATTTTTCCACACGGAGAGTTCTAGTGCTATATTAGAATAATACTAATATGATATATATACAGGTGAGTTGTACACTTGTACACTGTAGTGCCACAGCTCATTAACACAATGCAGTGACTTTGGTATACGCTGAGTGATTGAAGGGCGGCAGCGCGAGCAGCACAAGGGCTCAGCAGGGAAACTCATCAGAACGCACTCACGCCCTGAGCTTTGGCTTGCCTAGGAGATAAGGCAAGTCCCAAAGGGGGGTAATCATTTACAGTTAGAAAAGCTGGAACAAAATTTGACATGTCAGCAACATGGCGGCTGCAAATTAGCATAGGGCGTGGGGCCGGGTTTGGTTTCGCATTTCTTTATGCGTGAGAACACCTTCTGTTTTCGCAAACGGTGCGCTGAACCGTTAATCACATCCTGGTGTAAGAACGGAGAAGGACAAGCTCATGTGACTACTGGTCTGTGAGCTCTCAGACAACAAACACAGACCGCAAGTCACGCAAGGAATACAGTGAGTAATCCCTGTAGAGCTGTAATGTGCATCCTGTCACGCCAAAGTCCAACAGTGAATCTGAACCACACCTAGACACCCAGGGAGTTCTGCCTCTTATAACACCATACCTCATGCTATGCTAATTATATAAATAAATATATATATTATATATAAAAAAGTGAGGTTAAATAATATTTAAATGTGAATTTAATTTTATTATTTTGACTCCATTTGAACATTATTGACAGTTGCCTTTTACTTTTTGCCTCTTACTGAAGTACTGAGGTCAATCCATTCAAATCCTAAACCCCAGAGGCAGTGAATATATAATGTTTAACTTTTCCTTGTGTAAACAAGCAGAGTGGAACAAGAAGAAAAAAAACATTGTATCCCCCCACCCCCTGAAATGATTTCCTGTTTCTCCCATTGGCTTTCCGCCCATAAATTCCAGTGTTCAGCAATCTGTCTGCAGCCTGGTTGCTTTGCCCACCTGCAGCTTATTTGCTTAACTAATCTGGTCCATTTTTGGTAAGCAACGCAGGCCACTTGCTCTCCGTCGCACACAGAACTCTTTTTACCGGATTTTCACCCCTCCATGATCCCATTTTCATCCCTTATTCTGAGTCTAGATTCCCCTCTCTCACCTTCTTGCGCAGGTCGTCCAGGATGGCGTTGTAGCGGCTGTAATCATTGACATCAGGGCCACGCTTCTCCAGGGCCTCGCGGATCTTCAGCTCCAGCTTGCCGTTGGCCTGCTCCAGGTTTCGGACGGTCTCCAGGTAGGAGGCCAGCCGGTCGTTCAGGTTCTGCATGGCTCCCTTCTCGTTGCCCATGATGCCGTCCGAGCCAGTGTCCAGACCGCTGCTGCTCACCTGGAAGGAGGACATGGTGGCCCCAGGGGCCATGCTGCTTCGGAGCCCACCGTAGGAGGCAGTGGAGATGCGTACCCCGTGGCCGCCGGCCCCGCCATAGGTGCTGGCGGCCCGGTAGGATGAAGGGGCCACAGAGCGGTTGATGGAGAAACGTGACAACGGCACATTGCTGGAGGAGCGCACTGAGTAACTGGAGGTTTTGTAACTCATGTTGCTGAAGCAGGCAGAGGGAGAGCTGTGGAGCTGTTGAGTTTCGATGCGGGACAGCAGTGACTTAAAGACACAGAGACTCACAGGGCAGAGTGTCTGCCAGCCGGTCTGTTTATATACTCCCCAGGCTGCCGCGCTGGCCCCTACTCCCCGCCCACTGGCCCCTCCTCCCCGCCCACTGGCCTCTCCTTTTTTTCCAACCCCCTCTCCCTTCCTCTTGTGTTGTGTTTCCTCAGTAAGAACAGAAAACCTCACATAAAAGAGCGGTTTAAAATGAGACACACTTACAACTGAAAAAACGCATTGGAGTATTGGTCTTTTTTTAAGAAGTACAACATTTAACTGCTTTCTGGACTTTTCTGGAGTTTCAGTGATCCTTATGCTAAGAAACTTCTAAACACTTTGAAAAACACACAAAGCAATGCATGAAGTAAGAGCATATACACTATATACAGTATATATTACTATAGACACTGTATACTATTCACAGTATATATTACTATACATACTGTATACTATATACAGTATATATTACTATACATACTGTTTACTACTTACAGTATATATTGCCATACATACTGTATACTACTTACAGTGTATATTATATATTATTTCAAATAATTAACTGTATTGGTTTATATGTTTTCAATTGGTCAGCCTATATCTATAATGATGATCATGAAATAATAAACCTTTGTAAAATTTGATTAAACTAAGTGATCCCCTCTTGAATAACAATATTTTAGTCTAATAAAATCTGGCTCTCTTTCAACATCAAAGTTTTACCTAATCTTTACACACAGTTAATTGCATCATGTCATTTTTCACAGTTTACTAATCTTGTCTCTGGAAACCCATCACACCTGGTATCAAATCATTACTGCATTCATGTCTGAACAAAGGTGTTTCTTCACAAACCACAAACGTTTACTCTGCCAAAAAAAAAAAAAACCCTGGTAGGTTGGTCCGCGAGACAGGGCCCCAAAGTACGCCAATTACCTGCATTCTAATAATTTGAGTGTAACAAAAGGTGCAGAGGTGCAGAGGTAAGGGTAAAAGATCAAAGGCGAGTGAAGTTTTAAAAGCAGAAGTCACCTTTTTTACACAGCAGAACCACACGGGCAGGTTGCGGAGGAAGCCAGAGAGGACAACGCAAACAAAGATGTTTTTTTTTCTTTCAGTTTGGTTTTCCTCAGACATTTTGGCCCCAGTATTCCCAGGCAAAGTAAACAGGTAAAGACGGAAGGGAACCATTGTACGTGTTTTATATCTGCACCTTTATCAGAAAAAGACTCCGGTGTTGGGGGTTCACAAACTAACAGATAAATAGTTTACTGTTTCCCTGCTGATTCCTTTGTTCTCCTCTCACTTTGTTTGAGGCAGTGGTGAACTTTGGGAAACTGTAAAGTGATAAAACCTGGCGGCCTCTTTTGTTGTGAAAAATTCAGACCCCTCTGTTTGTCTGTGAGCTGACAATTATACTGTAACCCCGCTGCCCTGGATAATCTTTATATTTTTTTGATAAAGAAATCAGAAACCTTCAAAAACTGGTTTTACTCAGATAAATGTGATGAGAGACAACACCTCATTGAGTTGAGGCCATGTTAAACACAACGTCTGAATCAGTATTGTTTGGTGGGTTTTGTAAAATGTTAAAATCAGCATACACATTTTAAGGGCTTTGCAGATCCCCTCATCTTGATTAAATTATAAGTAAAATCAACAGGGGAGGTGAACATTTAAATGAGATAAACAGGTGTGTTTCAACATTAACAAGAAATTAAATGTTAAAAATAAATGTCTAAAAAAAATATTATCATATATCACACACACGCACACACACACACACACACACACACACACACACACACCGTGCAGTTGACAATTCTAAAAACACAAACACACAAAGAAACCTTTTATCTTTTTAAATAGGTGCTACTTTATTTTCCAATATCAGATCATGTATTTTTTAATTCTACAACTGTGCATTTCAAAATGTTAATCACTGATTCATTAGGTTTCATTCAACTGGGTCCACCCACTCTACCTGTCAAGAATTTCCAGTCCGCAAGAAACAGATGTGGGAAATGCAGCCTTTTGAGTCTCCTTATCTCATCCAGAACTCCGGACACATTGATGTGTGTAATCAGAGGGATGTGTCAACTCTCTTGACATAAAAAAAAAGCCATATACACTGATACTTACTGCAATTATGAATACCCGCCCATCCGGCAGCCCTGACTGGAGAGAAAGTCTCTGGGCGAGTTAAGAAAACAAAAGCAAAATTAGCACAATAAAAACCCCTGTTAATGATATGCTAAAGGGAAACTCCACCTGGGCTCTGTTAAGGGGCATCCCATTCATACCAATAGTCCCTGACACAGGTCAAACTAGATTTAAAAAAAATTAAATAAAACCTTTAGGCCAAAGGTTGTTCTGTGAGCTACAGTGATGCGTGGAGTTTGGGAATACAATATGGCCACGATGTTCTCTCGGTGTTCAATTACTGAGAATTTTTCGGTACAGTTTTCTCTGATCTGTCCGCTGTTTAGCACCCCAGTGAGAGACCCATGCACACAAGCGACCTGGCACTTGTAAGACAAGAACAAGGGTTCTGATTAGAAGCTGTTTTGCTCAGGCCCATGTGAGCAGAAACCGTTCAGTCATGCCTCGAGCCTTGGCACTCCCTCAAAGTGGGTGGATAACCCCCCTCCGAGACCAAGGGATTCCTGAATGCTTCCTGGCTGTTGGGTCTTTTTTCTGACTTGCCCCGATCTTTATCATGTCTACCGCCACGCAGAGCCGCTTTCACAGTGAGTCAACTTCAAACAAGTGCAGAAAAAACCAGCGGTGACCTGCATGGTCCTTGTTATTATCCCCACTTTGATTCTGTTGGTAGCTGACCTTTCCCAGGACTGTTTGGTTTTGTGCCGAGGAGAGCTGCCCCATCATTGCCCAACACTCTCCCCATATTAAAGTAATCCTTTACTCATTTTGAAGAAATGTTGCCTTTCTCTGCAGTGTGGACTGAAAAACAGAAAAACAAAAAACAAAAAAACAAACATTTAAGAGCATGCACACTCCTGTACCCCCAAGAACAGAAGTGTGCTCTGAGCCTGTGGTGTTCTATCTGTGGTGTACGACCTGTGGTGGTACCATCACTCACGTTTCCCTTAATGTACTCAGACCCTAGTTACGGAGGCAAGACTGGGGTCAGAGAAGGAGGCAGAGAACTCAGGAGGAGGTTGCCAGGGCTTAAAGTGACACATCGCTTGGAAATGTCGAGATTCAGATCCTGCCCTTATTTACCAGCAGATGATGAGGGAAAGCTGGGTGTGTTTGGCTGGCATACAGTTTCTCATGAAGTCAAGAAAAATAAGATGCATATCGTGAACCATCCTGGACACAGTTCTGCCATTTGAATTATGGAATATGAATTATTCTGAATTAATGCCAAAGGGAGTTCGAAAACATTTCAGTCAGGTTTTCGAAAAGGACATAGTACTGAGACAGCACTTGTTAGGGTTGTAAATGATATTCTAATG
>JAOYSI010021873.1:0-34625 GCA_025775065.1 Hiodon alosoides | reverse complement strand
CCCCCCCCCCCCCCCCCCCCCCCCCCCCCCCCCCCCCCCCCCAAATATGGCTCACAAATTAGCATATAAAGAGTTTATAAACTGCCATTTTCATACAAGCACTCTTCCCCGCGGAAAAAAAAACAAACACTCGTTCCGTTTTCAAATCCAGTCTAAGGTCAGCCCACCAAATTATACATTTTAAAATTCAGGCCTTTCAAAAGAAAAATTACCGAAAAAAGAAATAGCAGGAGCACGCACGCCAGACCCAAATAGGATACAGAAGCAAGTGAAATTAATACGTAGGCACACAACACACCGCAGTACTCCTTCTCTGAACAAACAGCTCTTAAGCCACAACACATTCTAGGTGATATTAACGTATGGATAACCATGGTGACGTAGAACACATGGGCGACGCCCCCGCAGGCGTGATGAAACGGGACGGGACAGGGCTTGTGGGACGCGGTGGGAGGGGCCGCGGAGGCAGGCAGCCGTCATCACTGCTCCTTCTTCTCAGATTCACTCTCTTCCTTCAGCAACCCCTCTGGCTCGGGGGACGCCTCCTCGTACCTGGAGGAGAGAGGAGAGTTAAGACCGGGGGAAGGGTGTACGCGAGAGAGGAGCCAGGCTGGCCATGTGCAAACCTTAAGCCCTCCGCCTTGCGTAACCGGGCGAGGATAAGAGGAAAGATCAGCCTCAAGCTTAAAAGGCGATGAGCGTCTCACTCCAGACAAGGCGAGACGAATGAAAGCAGAAACGCCCGATTGGTCCTGGCTTAAGTGCACACCGCTAACGGAAACTTCCGGGGAATCTCACTGGGCGGGGGCAGGGCCGCAGCAGGAAGCCACATTCTTCAGGCTGCCTCGCCTGTTCACGCTCTGTTCGCTCTCCACCCCTCTGTATTAAGAAGAAGCCTGAATAGCAGGCAAGAGGGGAGTGGAACGTTGCTCTCCACAGCCAGGAATGGCAGTGCTCAGGTCAGTCAATCACAGCCCCAGGGTAGAAAGGGAACAGAGGGGAGGGAATTAGTCCTCTCCACTCGAGCGCCAGGTGCTGCCCCAAGGTCACCGCTTCAGGGTTGCCACGGCGACTCGGCGGATTGGAGGTGGCTGCGGACAGGTTCCTGGCAGGAGCGGGACCTGGGGAATGTTCCCTTGTCGTCCTATCAGGACATTTGACCAAGAGCGCCCACCTACGGGCAGCTGTTATGGCTATTTCATCACCGTCTCAGCCGGCCTAAAGATTAAGCAGGACGAACCGGCCACGTGCGCGTCGGTCAAAACAGGAAGCCGGGTGACGAGCAACGGCTGTCGGCACTTCGACTCTCACGACCCCGCTGAGGTCGTGTACCAGGAGCGGCCGTAATCCCGCACACAGGACTGCCATGGGGAACAGCTGCCCCAGATTGAGAATGGGAAGAGAAGGTAAATGGCAAACGGAGGTGCTCTTACCGGAACATCTCGGTCAGCTCCCCCTTCACCAGGGCCACCACCACCGGGAACCCGATGCATGCCGGGACCAAGTACAGGAGGGCGGGCTGGGGGGGGAAAAAAGAGCCATGAGGGTTCGACAGGGTGCAGGCGCACGTGCACACTCCACCACAGGTCACACCTGGGATCCTCACCTGGGCGTGTTTGAAGGTGTGCATTACGAATATGGTGAGGCCCAGACCGAAGATGTAGGCCAGGAAACTGGTGTAGAAATAGGTCTGAGTGTTCTTCTTCAGGCTGAGGTGTAGAGAGAGTGAGAGAGAGCACTTCAGCTACGGGACGCCAAAAAACGCTGACAAGGAATTAAGCAGGTAAAGACAAAAGGCTCACCTGACGTCAAAGCGTAAAAGTAACGCAATAAAGATGCCTGAAAATCAGAAACAAAATGTTCAGAGTCCATAGTTCAAGGAAGGTCAACACCAACCCGAAAAGGAAAACCACTATACTTGGTATACAGAGAAATCAAAACAGAAGCATTACAGCACCCCCTGGTGGAACTACCAAGTAAAGCACATAATCTACCTACATTTCAATTTAGTTGTTCCCACACTATGCATTTTTAAACCCCAATGCCACATTTAGGTTTGAGAACAGAAGGCCTGACATTAATGTGTCATGCTATTTTAGAGAAAAAATAAAAGGGTTTTGTAACAAAGACACAAACAAAAATGTTAAAACATACCATCCAAGCAAGCACTAGATTAAGCCACTTGGCCCCAGAATATTTGATGTATTTTGGCATGCATTAGGTATACCTCCTAACGCAGCTCATTTGAAGGCATCCAAAACCGACTCACCTGGAATCACAATGTCTCCCAGGCCAAGCATGGCGAAGTTGCTGGCATCCAGACCCCTCTCCATCAGGTCCTGGGGGAAGACCACTGCAGGAGACAGGAGAGAAGAGTCAGAGGGGGGTGAAACGCAGCACTCCAGGGCAGGGCTTCCTGCAACACTTCACTCCGCTCCGCTCACCACCCAATCAAATTTCACTCCACTCCGCTCACCACCCAATCAAATTTCACTCCACTCCGCTCACCACCCAATCAAATTCAAACAGGAAGTCCCCTGGGGTGAGCTACGATCCAGCTCTCGTGAGCTCTCTCTATTCCAGAAATCGGACCTGTTAGACCTGAAGATACAAATGTGTGACCCTTCCAGTCCAGGTACAGAGAGCTGGGGGTCACATCAGCTCTGATGACTCTGCTCCAGAGTTTAATCTGAACCCACAGTTCCAAACAGGGAGACACCAACTTCAAATACACAGAGAACAAAACTCTGGTCTTTAGAAAATGACAGAAGTACGGAAAAGGCCACGTATCAAAGAGGCAGAACATTTGAAACAGACAGTGTACAATAAAACAGGAAAAGATACGGTCCAGTCACCTTACTTACATTTTATTGGTGCTTCAAATGACTTGGCCACAGTCACCATAACATTGGTGCCAAAAACCTGTACAAGGAAAGACAGCGTTTACTCCGACAAACCCTTAATGCACAGGTCAACCAAAAAATGCTCTCAAAAATAATAAACAGGGCCATCGGAAAATATCTAACAAACATCATTCATTTTACTTCACAATCTCCTAAAGTCAAAGAAAGCAGACATGCAACATTTGGCCCTAATACACTTCGGCCCCATAAGGCCAGAACTGTCTCCCAGCCGACCAGGGCAAACGTGCGTCTCAAAGTCCCGAGGTCAGGTCCCTGCACAGGACAGAGGAGCGAAGCGGTCTTCTGCAGGGAGGAGTGACGGCTCACCCAGAACACGTCGTACACGAACAGGCCGCCCAGCAGGATGCAACCGGTGCTGACGTTGTTGAGGTGCAGCAGTTCCACACCGTTCAGGGCAAAGGACAGGCCGAACAGATTGTTGGCGATCCAGTGCTGCCACGCAAAAACACGGACCAAAGTTACCATACACTTACATCTATTAGGACAGTCTTCACACTCACACACAGTGCTGCCACGCAAAAAGACAGACCAAAGTTACCATACACTTACATCTATTGGGACCACACACACACTCCTTTTCCTTTTCTTCCAACCATATTAAAATGGCGACATCATGCCACTCATTTGCCGCATACTTTCAAAAGTGGATCATCTTAATTTTCCCACTTGCACCCCGGGGCACTTCACAGGCACCGTTTAATCCGCTGCCCCAGATGAACACACCGTTCAGAGACACAGAGACACAGAGACACAGACACACAGACACACAGACACACAGACACACAGACACACAGACACACAGACACCCAAAAACCTACACCTTCTGACCACAGGGAACCCCATTACCTTTTTGAGAATGTACCAAACGCCAACAACACTACTTAGACAAAGGCACACCAGGTCTTTGGAGTCGAACTCGTAATTGACGATTTCTGTGGGATAGAAAGGCGAAGATGCGTTCACGGGCCCCACACAGCGCAAAGGGCTTCCAGCAGAGCACAACATCACTGGTTTCCATTAAAGCCAAACGGGAGGTCGGGACTGCTGATAATCACGTGTACCCTTCGTGCGTGTTGGAAGAAACACCACGATAACTGGCCAGATGAAACCTACACCCACGTGTGCCCGGGGGAAACGCAAACGACAGCCAAGGCAGAGCCTGCTCAGCGGGGAACCTCACCCTCCTTGTTCTCGCCCGACCCCTGGGTGAAGAGCAGCTGATATTGCCTGTTGGGCAGGTTGGCAGGAAACAGCCTGTTCATGAAAGGACTGAAAAAGCAAGGAGAAGAGAGAGACGGGGCTCAGAGGACGGAGGCACGGGCAGGCCTTACCCACCTGCTGTTCACAAAGGTGGAACAAAGTCAAAAAGGGGAGGGGGGAATCAAAGCACGAAAGTTTCCTACCTGATGGTGTGAGACAATGCCAAAATCCCAAGCACAAAGAAGTACATTGACAAAAGCAAGTTGATGTATTCTTGAGAAAATACCTAAGGAAAAAAAATGGATCAACAGGAAGGTTTCATTATGCGAGCAACAAAATCACCGGTAAAATGTCTGATCTCACGTCTCACATTTCACGCCAATAGGGAAAAACCGGGAGGCACTAAAAGGGGCAATGCTTCTCACACTACCACACATTAGCTCTTTCCGTTCTTTCACTTTCACGCCACACACACAAGGGGTTTCGAGGCGAACAAAGGGCTCACTTTGAAGAAGAGGTAGAGTCCGAAGAGAGTACAACTGGCAATGATGGGGAACCTGGCGGCGTCCCGGCTGGTGATGGTCTCAGGCATGTCAGAAGAATTCTGGGGGGGGAGGAGGACATGGAAGAAAATTTCTACTCCAGCCAAATGCATAAAACCATATGAACTAGTTCCACCAATAATTAAAACTATAATCAGGCCATTTCTAAAGGTCAAGTTTTAAACGACAAGTATTCTACGCTGATGTGTCACTGTCAAAGCACTCCAATATAACCTTGCGGCTAATCACCTCCGCTACCTAAAAATCCTCGACTGAACCGCAGAGCACAGGTGCTCCCGAGAGTAGAAACTAATTCCACCAAGTGACCGCAAAGACACACAAGGGTGAGTTAGTGAAGACTGGGCTCAGATAAACATTTCCCCATCTCACAGCTGCATCTCTACAGCCCTCATTTCTACAGTTTTTAGCTTATGCTAATATTTCTACCGCCTAGCTGTTTTTTTTTGTAGGGCTGATGTTCTATAATGAATTAAGCGCAAGCACTTAACAAGGAGTGGAGCAGAACAGACTGAGAGCAAGTCCCTTAAAAACCTCACCCACAGGGTTTGCAAATTAAATGAGAGGAGCGTCAGAAAGCAGGTCACAGCGGTTTAACAATAGAAAGGAAAGCATCCCAGACAGAGGTGCTGAAGGTTTTTCCGTGAGCACGTTCACGTTCACGTTCACTTCCGGGAGGGTGATGCCAAGCCTTCGCTTGCGTTTTATTGGCTGGGAATTCCACCCTGCCGTTACGCTCGCCTGCACGCGTGTGGTGTGGGGCGTGTGGTGTGGGGCCTGTGTAGTAATGCCGTGAGAACACCCGCAGTATAACGTGTGCTGCAACGGACCAAACCTCCCATGACAGAAACGCACCGCTTCAGATCGAAGATATTTCACCAAGGCCCCCGAAACCTTAATGGATATGAAGACTTTGAAGGAAACGGGTCGGTGGACTGACTGACAGGCCATTTACGGATTCTCTGCATCACCGCCACAAAGGGTGGCAAAGTCTAGGCCACACTCATACCTGCCAGGTTCTTAAATGACGTTTGAAGGCACTCAAAAAAGCCAACCCAGAGAAACTTCCCAATCCCATTACACTTTTTCTGCAGGATATCTTCAGTGGGAGTTTTAACACCAGACCGGTGAAATTAAATAAACATACACGTGCCAGCTGTACATATACTCACTCTGTACTCAAAAGTGCAATCATTGTCTGCAGCAACCTATGGAATAAGCGCAAATTAATTAAGATACTACTCATCTCATCTCATCTCATGACAGCCCCCATGCGTTTTAGAATTAGAAACAAAAAGCAGAATTCTTCAAGAGTCGTGCATTTAAATAGAAGTAGATGTTAACATTTTGCCAGTCCACAGTGCCAATATGCTGCTAGCCATCTCCACCTGACCAGAAAACACCCACAAACCTTAATGCCGACCTAACGCACCACATGCACGATTAAGTTATCTTCAGAAGGCCACCGTTTAGGGGAGAACCAGGGCGGCAGAAGTGACAACTTCACTCCGCGACACCCCACATAGCGTTGGTTTCAGACTACGCAAAAAGCGACCAGTGTACCAGAATGCCTAACCAGTTAATATGTGCCATCATCCAGAGTACGTCAATTGAGTTTTATAAAACACATAACAGCGACAACTGTAACTTAGGCAGAAACCATTAGCCGAGCGGTGAAATGATCAAGTAACATTTTGTTTAGTAATAGCGGACAACAATTTTACGGTTTCGTCTTACATTACCGATTATCTTGTCAGCGGGTAAACATAATCATATACCACCGGTTCCCGCACCCACGTAGCCCGTGACACCGAGAGTCGCTTTCTTTTATCGTTAAGTACACAACTAGCTACGTTACCTTGCTTTTGGAGCAACTGACGGATCGCAGAGCGCCAAAGAAAATAGGCAATAACGCCATGATAACAAGGCTCCCATATGCTAGTGCCGTGCCTTCGGGTGTCGAAACAAACTTGGCTGTCGCATTAACGGAGTCGGTTCCATTGGACACAGTAGCATTGATGCTATCCAAAGCTGAAGACGTAGCTTCCACTGGCAGAGCAGATCCTTGTTCAACATCGGCCATTTTTGTAAATAAAGGTCAGGCAATAACGCACACTAGATTGTTTTAAGTGGCATAGGATCTGCAGGCTCTCATTAACACAACTACCTCCTTAGTTACCAGTTCCTCTACGTTCCGTTTTCCTAAGGCCACGTTTCTTAACTATCCGAGGGAACTGACATCATTGCTGCGTATTTAATGTTTCGCATACATTGGGGGGGGGAAAGGGAAGTGATGTCAAATGTAGTTATGTCGAGGATGCGAGGGAAAGGGGAGGGTTTTTCTTCTACTGCAAATGTCTACAATGTTTTATATGTTCGTTGTTCGTTTGCAATTCATAATTTCATTTGATCATGCAATAAACTTTGAATGTCAGAGGCCACCCTAAAAAAAATAACATTTTGCGTCATTCCTCAATCTTGTTTAATGAATTACTGTCAAATTTTGGATTTTGGAATTGTATCATAATGCGATGATATGTGCAGGTATGTTTGTGATTTTTATGTTTTATTATTTGTTTAAAATGTTGTAAGAGGGGATAACATTGTAGAGAAGATGTATTATATGGAGAAAACATGTCATCATGTGGAACGAAAAAAAGTCTAGACAGAGAGAAGCAGTACGCGTCACGGCTAGGTTGGCATAATAAGGAATGTTCCGAACTGCCAGTCTTTAGCTGGAACTGCGCAGAAGTGAGCAGCGACCTTTACCCTCTGCTGGATGTGAACGAGTTCGCCACGGACAGTGACGTCACTCCCTGTTTGTCGAAGACATGAGTGCCATTAGCTCCCCGAGACGGTGGTATTATTAATGGTCTTTATTAACCGTTTGCAGTTATAGGGCTGAATCGTTTTTTCAAAGTAGAAGTACGAAACGTGGCATATTTAATCACCACGACCAACTGTGGACATTTGTACACATTTTTAAGCCCCAGTCCAAGGGGAATACTTAGCATCACCCAGAATTATAATTTTTTACCTAAATTTACACACTTCTAAATTTGGAACCAATTACCATATTAATATATACATTTTAGATAGGCTAATTGTATATCTCTTAATAGATAATGACAGAGGCACCTCTCAATTAATAACAAAGCGTACTGAAAAACACCCAAAACATTCAATTGTAATGTGACGATTTAATATGACCTCAAATAAGTTAGCAGTCTCACAGCGTCTGTCTGCTGTCTGCGGTTAAGGGGTGTAAAGAAACTTCCGTTGATGCCCTCGTTGGTGCTACAATTTACCTTTTGAAATTAGCATCGCCCAAGGTATGGACTCGACATTGTCGGTCTGTAATGCCATAATTTAACTCTAAAAATATGTTAGGCTACTAGTGTGATTAACAATTGCTATGCGTTTATTATAATTGCATATTTCAACACAATTGTCCAGATGTTTGATGTCAAGTACTTATGTTGTCTCTGTTTCCTGACATGTCTTTCCCCCTCTTTGTTTCACTATGGCCATAAGAGGCAATTTGTAAACCTACCTTGTACCGTATTTTTATGGTACGAATAAGGATGTTTTGCTGTCATACTTATCTTAGTGTAGTTGTGTCTATATCTTGTTAGTGTATTTTGATATACTTACGCTATACAAGAACAGAGATTATTTTGCTGCTGTACCATGGGAGTGCTTGGCTACGTATTCAATGAAACAGGATGATTTTATGTCTAAAAACCGAGTACAGTGCATCAAGTGCTCTGCACAACCAGGTCAACAGGACTGTTCCTACAGACTTAAACCCAACGGTTTAGAACGTGCTAGAAGATTAACCCCAACAAGCCAGCTCTCTTACTCCTCGTGGCTGACAGGGCCTGCCTTCTTCACGGACGGAAGACAGAATCAGTCTGACAAAGAAACCTTTGACCTTAGCCCAGTGTTGACGACCTGATGTTAGCCCTACTCTCCCACTTTGCTAACTCTTTTACTAAAGCCTCTGAAGACGGGTCTCGCCACGGTAGCTGTACCTGCGCCAGGCCTCTAGCTAAAGAGCAAGTTGAACAGGCTAAAACAAGGTTCATTCTCACTGCTCAGAGGTAAGGAGAGGACATCAGATGCACCCGGGAAGGAACCCAAAATGCAAGCCTGTTGACCTCAGTCTCCATAGATTCAGACCAGTCAGTAATTTTCTCCCCAGCCACACTCCCCACCCAGGTTAGCCCACCTCCTATACCTGCAGGACAGCTTGACAAATATAAATCACTTCTTATGTTTGAATGATGGTATTTGTTAGATTTATGAGTTTAACGTAGGCCATTTTATTTAGTATTTAATGTATTCATCCTAGGCAACCTTAAAATGAACATTTTGGCTGCATTATCCTATTCAAGTAACAGAAATATTTGTCAGACAACATACTGTGGTATTGTGCAGTCCCTGAGTAAGTGTTCAAAAGCACCCCATTACTGGTCGACTTGGCGTTGATACCATATTTATCATTTCCAATATTTCCATCAAATAAATATAAATAATATACACCGACGGTATTCCCTGATGGCATTGGCCTCTTTCAGCAGGATAATGCGGCCTGCCACAAAGCAAAAATGGTTCAACGACGAGTTCAAGGTGTTGACTTCCAAATTCCCCTGATCTCAATCCAAATCGAGCATCGGCGGGATGTGCTGGACCAAAAAAAGTCTGATCCATGGAGGCCCCACCTTGCAACTTACAGGACTAGAAGGATCTGCTGCTGACGCCTTGGCCCCAGATACCACAGCCCACCTTCAGAGGTCTAGTGAAGTCCATGCCTCGACGGGTCAGGGCTGTTTTGGTGGAAAAAGGGGGACCTACACAATATTAGGCTGGTAGTCGTGTTATGACTGATTGGTGTAAAGTTATCTATTCAACCAGTAGAACCAGGGCATATTCACATCCTGATGTCCAACCAATTTAAAGACCGCTACGATATATTTTTTGATAAAACATAACTATGTGTAAATATTTGGTTTAAAATAGCTTACCGAGCCCAACGCGCAGTAGCGAGAGATTCAGGGCTAGCTAAACTAAATATAACATGGGAGAAACACACAGCCATTGATTTAAAAATAATAAAGCAGTAAATATTTTATTTTGACTATATATATCATGAATCTGTCGCAGAGAGGACGAGTGCAGAAAATCCATAATGTCTGAACGTGTCGATGCAACCTCGAAGGAAATGTAATTCATAAGAGCCGTTCTGCGGTTACCAACTGCTTATGTTGTGGTCCAGTTTGACTGACACTTGTTCAAACAATAAAAATATATTATTGACCCAGAGGCGTGATTTGTGGCTTGTTATTTTTATTCACAGGTAAAAAGTTGCAGCTGTCCGTCTTCGAATATGCCCAATATCCGCCAAGACAGAAAACTACGCTACTTAGCACTGACTCATTTAATAGGGATCTTTACCTAGTGGTCTATTGCGTTTTCATATCTGTAAACAAAAATATACCAAACATACCACACGTTAGTAGAATTGTTTTAATAGTACGACATAGTATCCGTCAGCCTGAGTTTGCATATCTGTTGTGGAAAAAATAGGGCCCAGGGCCTCGGACAATACAAACTGTGAGCAACATTCCGTTTGGTCCAGCTCGGTTAAAAACTTTCTACAGCAGTGGGTCGAGACAAAAGGTGGGTCAGACGATGTATAGAGAAGGGAATACAATAGGGAGGACACCTGAAAGGGGTATAAAAGGCTACATTTTCTGATCACAAATCTGGTAGAAAGAGGAACCAACTGGATTAGATTTTGTAGGGATCGGCTTGTACCCTCCATTTCTTTTAACACGTGGGGCGTTTTTCATGCTTGCGTTACCTTTTCGTTTGTGCTCAAATAAAAAAATACAATACAGATTTTTTTTTTTTTTTAAATAGAAATTTGTATTTACAACAATATTAACATCGAAAAACAAGAAGAAAATGCAACAGTGATTTACATCCTGAAATTATGACCACATTTTCATTACTTATTTTTCCCCATTTCAACAACAAAAAATAAAAAATAAAATAAAAAAAACGCAGTGAGAGGGGACTTTTCTTGCTTTTTCTCCAGAATGAATTGGGTCAGACAAAGGTCCTGCTGGATTTTCTAAATTAATTTATTTTTTCCTCATCAATAAAAAAAAAAAAAATTCCACTCTTAGCCATTTAATGAAGTAAATAAAAGGGAACTTTGTCTTTGCAATTAAATTTTAAAACTGTCTCCTGGAATTTATAAGTTACACGATAGAGATCATTACCATCTCTAACATTTCCACTTCGATTTTCATTGTAACAGTAAATTTTATTAACATTTTATACCAGTTTCATACCCCATTCCTAGATACAATTTTACTGTAACTGTCTAATTACAATTATAATCTTACCAAAGTCTCTCAAAAATATCCATTGCCTGCAACACCGAAATACATTTTCCACTGGCCATAAAGTTCAAGAAGGGAAAACATACTGTTGCAGAACAGAGTCAGATTTACTCTGTTATATGTATTATACAATATTCAAAATAATATATATTGATATGTATCCATGTGTGTACATAAATGTACGCATATAGATAAATACACAAACACCACCAATGTCAAACAGTTGTAAGCATGGGGAAAAAATCTTTGGACTGCGCATGTTTTACAAGGTAGATTTCTTGAAGATTTTCAAGAGTAAATGAAGGAAAAATAAAATAAAATTACCCAATGTGGCATTAATAAAGAATAATTATGGTAGGAGAATAATTAAATACATAAAAATGTCACTCCCCCATTCCACCCAGTAGCCTCTCTCAACCAATTATTTGCTTCTATGTATATTTCAAGCACCATAGAGAAGTTAAAGGAGAGCGTGATTTCGTATCTGCCACTTTCCATCTGAAGTATTCACACTCAAAACTATACATCACCCTGTGTCTGAGGGTGTGGAAAGACTGGCGCTCAAAGGAGAGCTATTCACAAAACGGACAGGGGCTTAGAAAAAAATAAAATCCTCAGTTGAAACTGGGGGACTGCCACTTTCAATTGACGCCTGGTTGTCATGGTTTTGCTCAAAAAAGTAGAAACCAAAGACTAAAGAAGCCATGGACAATAACGGAATTCTTAGAATGGTGCAAAAAAAGTCCCCAGTTTATGTTCTAGATACCATTTAAGCCTAATTAAAACTCATTAAAATCTCTATCCACATACATGTCAGGAGACACCCTAACTGTTAGGATAGGAACACGCCACACGTTTCCTCTTTGTCACGCCGAGGAACTCGTTTGCTATATTAAAATTCCATTATCAAAAATGAAAAGCTTAAACTACCATCTCATATTTTAGCTACCCTCCAAGGGGAAAAAATATTTTTATTAGAAAAAAGTGCCTTTCTTAAAGAAAAAAGAAAAAAAAAAGTTGTGGATAATTTTTAAAATGAATTTAAATATAATCACTGATAAAAAGGACCCCCTCCCTTTTCATTGAAAATAAAAGCTGTATTGACCTACAAGACGGAATAAGAAAATTATACTTTAAATATTAAGTCTTACAATCTGTGCAAAAACAGTATGTGACCTACAAAAGCATATGATACATTTTAAGCATATTTACAATTCCTATTCACAGACAAATTTCAAACATGTGACTTCACACCTAATACTGTAGTACCTTTGCTTTGACTTAACAATGCTCGTTTTCAATTTCAAATTTTCAGCCTAAAGGATATAGATTATTGCTTAGATCTGCATAATAAACATATCTGTGCTTACTGCTTTCATTAATTATCTTTCTCAGTTTAAACATTGCCTCCAGAAATATTGCATCCTTTCAACACCAGCCTTTCTGTAAAGTGCATTCGCAACTAAATATTCTTGCGTAGTACCTTAACCCATCATACTTCAAAGCAAAGGGCATCCCACACCAAAGGCTAAATACTGTACAACATACATTCTACATTTGAAAGGAGACCTTAGTATTTGTTGTCAGATCGAACCAATTCCTATTTGGTCCAGTCAATCAAGGTACCTCAACCAGGTAAAGATACACAGCCCAGGAACAAGAGCGCTACAAAACTAGATAAACAGATTCTGGTTAAATATGAAAATGATACACCTGTGTGTGTGTGTGTGTGTGTGTCAGTCAAATTTACATTGTGTGCTTTTGCCCGAAGCTCCAGCACATTGAGGATCCATGAGGCTTCTTTCCTAGAGGTGAGGAGCTGTGTGGACTTCCCTGGACGAAAAAGGGGACAGTCCTCACGTCTACGGGAACGGGCACAGTTTAGTAGCCGGCACACGGAGCGCTAATCTCTCAACAGGGTTCACAGTGAGTTCCATTCCACCACCAGCGGCTCAACCCCATGTTCAGCAATACTTCTGCAGGAGAGAACCAGAGAAACGATCACCACGCCTGATCTCCAGCAGATATTTACCAAAGATTTTACCGGCACCTGGACCTCGGCAACTAGAACGAGCCAGGGAAAAAAAATAAACATAAAAATTCACCTGATCAGGCCCCATAGGCAGCCGCCCCATGGCCATGGGGTTCATGTTCATCTGCCCCGGCATCTGCCCCGGCATCTGCCCCGGCATCTGCCCCGGCATCTGCCCCGGCATCTGCCCCGGCATCTGCCCCATGTGACTTCCGTTGCCGTTGACAGGCATGGATCCGTTCATCATCATTCCCCCGTATGAGCTCGGGTTCCCCTGCTGTGCAAACTGCTGCTGGGGGTAGGAGCTGCAACGCAAAGCAGTCAATGGCTCACTCTGACTCCTTCAGTAACGAGGAGTAAAAAAAGAAACTTTGTGCAAGAGCAAGGACTTTACTGAAGACGTTTCGTTTTGTCAGTCGTACCCAAGAGACTAATGACTAAACCCTCCGGTAGTGTACAATACCTTTTTGTACCTTTTGACTTAAGGTTGAGCCAAGTCAAAAGGTTACAAGATTAGGGACTGTAACTTTACCGAAATTGCAATAAAATATTTAGCAGTATAAATCAATAATGTAAAACCTCTTTTCAAGGTAGATTTCTTGAAAATGATTTCTGTGGAGCAGGAGTCTCTTTTTATTACCAAGTTTTATTGACTTACCTATTTCGGGGCATGCCCCCCTGTGACCAGCCCTTCATGTCTGCTGTCTGGTACATAGAACCGCTCTGCGGATGCTGTTGCATTATGGGATTCTGAGGAAGACCTAGACGACCAGATATCATGGTGTTGGGAGGACTGCTCGCTGTACGCAAAAAGGAGGAGTCGGCCTGCTGATTCATCCCTAGGGACACAAACACATGGACGGAGGGTTCAGAATTTAAACGGCAATAGTTTCCACACTGCATGTACACACGCTGACCACCAGAGGGCAGCAACATTGGTCATGCAAGGTGATGGGGCCCAAACATGAGGCAAGCAATGACACCAAAGAAAAGGCAGCAGTAATTTATCTCACGACAGCACCTCCCTTTAAGCGACGCCGCAGGAGGGTTCTCACCATAGTTACCCCCATAAGTGAACTGTTGCTGTCCGGGCTGGTTCATGGGGGGGCCTGCCATTGGACCCTCCATGCCGGCAGGGGCTGTGACATTGGGAGGAGGGCTGAATCCCCCAGCTGCAACCTGCTGCTGCTGCTGCTGCTGTTGCTGCTGCTGCTGCTGTTGCTGTTGCTGCTGCATTAGCATCATCATCTTCTGTCTCCTCAGCTGCAGGTTCATCAGTTCCCTGCTCCTCTGAGCAATCATCTGTGCGTTCAGGAACCCGGGCTGAGGAACCCAGATCAGAAGGAAAACAGATGCAGGGGACCAAACGGCCGTAAGCACCCGTGTAACTCGCGCTCCCAGTGAATTAGGCCGAATTACGCACCAGCCTCCCGTATCCACATTAGTGTATTGCACGACACATGCTTGCCTGCTTAAACCGGTAATGGCCATACCTGTCCGCCCATGCCAGGCTGCATGCCGGGTCGAAGTACGGGATTTCCGCCTGCAGCGTTCTCCATCTTCATCCCCAGGCCTTGGCGGCTCTGGTTAATGAACTGTGGAACGTTACGCAGAGAGAAGACGTTCAGCGGACACTCTGAGCTGAGCAGAGCAGAGCGACGCACGGCGGCCGGACGGGATGGCCGCGACTTACCTGCTGGCCCTGCAGCCTCTGCTGCAGCTGCAGCCGCATGGGTTTGGTGGTGCTCATCATCCGGGGCCTCATCAGGGTGGCCCGAGGGTGCATGCCCGGCACCGGGAAGCTGCCCTGCTGGCCCATCTGGTTCATCATGGGGTTGAACCCGGTCGGCTGGCCCTGCATGGGGTTGCTGTAGGCCGACGGCATAGGCATGCCGGGGGGGCCAGGGTAGCCGTGGTTATACATGGGCTTCTGATCCATCATCATGGAGGGGTCCTGTCCGGGGAAGGGTTCCGACGTCTGCTCCCCGCCCTGACCCTGCGAAGAGGAAGAAATGGCAGGCGTTGTATCCGGCATCTCTTTATGCTCCTTCAAAGAACCCGCTCTTACCCTGATCAGTTGTATGTATACGCGCGCACGCACACTGTAAACAGAAAGTGTCTAGACGCACTCGTGTGAATTTTAGTCAGTGTGCCCCTGGATAGCCGCGTGGTCTTCATGTCGGGAACCCTCACCTGACTAACAAGGTCGGGGATTCCTAGCGCTCGGTCGATCTCCTCCAGGGCTATCACGTCAGTGTTGTTGAGCAGGGAATCCAGCTGGTCCAGGAGGGCACGTTCGTCGCTCTGCCCCTCGCTGGTGGAAGGGGGCACCAGAAGCTCGTCCAGGGTGTTCCCAAATTGTCGCCTGAAAGGAATGACAGGCCTGCTCGCTTTTGACTCGATTACGGATTAATCAGATTAAGTCTGGGTCTGTGCTCCGGGGCGGCACTAGTTTTGTCAAACGCGACATTTCAAAGCATACCCGGGAAGAACGGAGGCATGATGATGAACGTAAAAGCTACATTAAGCAAACGGATTGCCAAGAATACCCCCCCTTCGCTCTTGACTGGTGGTAAAAAGGTTCACAGCGGGGACGTTTACCTATTCTCCATTCCCATGACATTGTCTGGCCAAGACGGCGACTGGCTCGGTGGTCCCGGCGGGTTGAACGGACTCATGCCCATGTTCATGTCACTCGGACCTACACGCGTGAGGTTGACATTGCCGTTAGCGAATGCGTTTCACTGAAGTGACAGAAAAAACTGCGGAGATCACACACAGGGGAGGGGGTTAGTACTGCATACCCATTTCCATCAGTTGCTGCTGCAGCATGGACCTGTTCCCCGGCACACTGTTTGAGCGGTTGATGACGGGTCCTCCCATCATGCCTTTGGGGCCATAGTTCATCCCAGGGCGCATCATGGAAGGGTGCCCTGCTGGTCCTCCTGGACTAGCACTGGATCTAGGCATCCCCCAGTCCTCTGAACCTCCCATTGGGGAACGTTGGGGAACTCCCATTCCCCTGTTCATCATTCCTAAAGGGGTGGTAACAATGCACATAAGTGGGTATTCTGACCATCAGACACTAGGCCAGCTCCATTCCGAAAACTCCACAGCAACAAAACCAAAACAGCCAAACCAAAACGGAGGGGCTGCCAATGAAACGGCGAGAGGAAGCTTTGCGTCGGGGGAGAAACGCGACATGTTGCAGCAGGCCTGAAGGCACACACCCATGTTCCCTGGGAAATTCTCAGGCCCGGCCATCATGCGCTGGTTGTCCACGTTTTCCTGTTTGACCAGCATGGGACAGGGGGCACTGCGTCGCCCGGCTGCCGCCGCCGCCCCGGCCGGGAGCTTTCCGTCCACAGACATGGCCCTCTGGAAGTGGGCGAGGGGGACGGGTCCCATGCCCGGACTCCTCACGCCTGGGACACAAGGACGTTTGTGACGGTCTTTGGTGGCGATCGGATTTTGCAAATCCACAAATTCAGATAGGTACTTCATTTTTATATTTTTTTACATATTCACTCCAGGTGTGCGAAAGATACGCGTAAGCTTCTCCTTGTCATTTCCTAATTAATAACGCCATTAATTACGTATGCAAAGTTTCAGTCGGAAACCAAAATTAAGTCGTAGCACAATTTAGCCAGGAATGCCACTGTTGCAGTGTTGATTGCCTGCGCACAGATGAAACGGTGCAAAGTATCATTAGCTACACTATCACCCCTCTCTCGGAAAAAAATACTGTGTGGAGGATCAAAGCATTCGAAAGTTAAACATCGGTGTGTGACATTCAACGTATAAAACCCAGACACCCACCCCCAACTCTGAACACAGACAAGGCAATCTGAGCACAGAGTCAACTGACGAAAGCATTTTTATTTTAAAACCGTCACAGATAACATTCGGCTCGGCGTTTAACGTTTATTTATCCATCATTAGTATTCAGTTTTTTTTATTTAGATGTACAGCCTGTTTGCTTTCATTTCTTTTTCAACGGCTGACTTGTTCAAATAGTCATAAAAAGTTTCCCACCTTTAATTGTGTCTGACTGCATTTACCAAAATAAGAACATTTTATTTCAAATCAGACTTTTTTTTCCATCAAGAATGACCCATTAAAACAGAGACCAATCAAAATTGACACTGATGGCCGTGGCCAATCGAGTTTTTTTAATGAATCCAGTAGCTGTAGTGCTGAAGAAAACCGAATGCTTTCACAATAGCAATTAAAATGCCATTACCTTGCAAGCCGTCATCGGGAGACGTCTGCTGCTTGCGTCCTCCATCAATCCCGCCTCCCACTCCTGTATCTGGGTAGCTCCTCAGACCTCCAAGGAACGTCTCCAGAGCTTCCAGCTGTGAGACGACAGGCCAGAGAGCGCGTCATACACAAAACGGCCGGACATTCGCACGGCTGAAAAGTCCCCAAAAACCCCTTTACCCCTTTACGGCGGCGGGAGAGTTGTACCTCATCGGGAGGCTCAGTCTTGATCTTGTTGTCCGCGTTTTTGGAGGCAGGGGCCTTGACTCCGGAGCTGCTGCAGGCTGCCGCGGGGCCCTTCCCCTCGGCCTCCTCCACTTTGGGCTTGACGTCAGCCGGCTCTTTGGACTCTTCCTTGAGGAGGTAGTGCAGCAGGGCGTTGGTCTTCTCCTTCTTGGGGCTGTGCTGCTCCTGTTTCACCTCCCCCGCGCCCGACGGCGCCCCCGGCCCGGCAGGCTCCGCCGCGCCGGGCTCCTGCCCGCCCAGCGTCTTCCCCGTGGCCTCCGCCGTGATCTTGGCCACTTCGTCCGGGGTGTTACCGTTCTGCAACAGCTTGTGGAGGATCTTGTGTTTCTCTTGCAGGTTGGCAGGGTAGTGGGCGCCCGCCTGCCCCGGCGCGGAGGAGGAGGAGACACCTGTGGAGGAAGGGCTGGTGATGCTGCCCGCCGGGTCCTTGGGTTCCGTCCCGGTGGGTGTGGTGGTGCCCTGCGGGGTGGTCGGGTGCGGGCAGCCCATGCCGAGCTCCTCCGTGGGAGAGGTGAGGAGCTGCAGTAGCTTCTTGTGACCCTTGCCCTCGGGCATCCGCCTGTTGGGCTCAGTGCCGGCAGCGGCACCACCCTCCCCACCTTCCTTGGGGCCGAGCGGGCCGGCCTGGCTGTCGGGCCTCTCTCCGCCACTCTCGGCGGTGGGGGTGTGGTGGTGATGGTGCAGGTGGTGGTGGTGCTCTGAGCCCGCCGGGCTTTTGGAATCCGCTTGGCTGGGCTTGCACTGCTGCTGCTGCTGCTGCTGCTGCTGCTGCTGCTGCTGCTGCTGCTGCTGCTGCTGCGAGGAGTTGATGCTTGGAGAGCCGTCGGGTTTGTGACCCGGCGAGGTCAGGGTGGAGGGCAAGGAGTTGCCGACCCCCTCACTGATTGCTTGCAGCGCGTTGAGGGAGCTGCTTGAGAAGGTGCTGTTTCCTACAGTACCGCCCGCGGCTCCAGCGGTGCTCGGGCCCATGGGGGAATGAATGCCTGGAAACAAAAATCCATTACCACCACTGAGAACGTCAACACCAAAGCAGGAACGCCCCTGCCCACAACGCATCCGTTTCGCACACGTACCTCCTGGCGAGAACTGGCTGGCACCCATCTTGGGGCTCCCGCGTGTCCTTGGTGACATCATGAGATTCTGCTGGGGTACGTTCATGCCTGGACTGCCCTGGGACGGGCTGTTCATGCCCAGTCCGTAACCCCCGGTCTGGTACAGGGGCTGTTGCTGCGACTGTTGCGGCTGCAAGCCAGGGCCTTGGTGGCTCATCTGGTTCATGGGATTCATCTGGTTCATGGGATTCATCTGGTTCATGGGATTCATGGGATTCATCTGGTTCATTTGCATCATCCTGTTGCCACCACTGTACATGGACCCTCCCATCTGAGTCATGTGGCCCTGCTCGGGCATGCCGTAGCCCCTGTTCATCCCCATGCCTACTCCGCCACCAGGCGGCATGATCATCTGGGCATTGGGGTTGGCGTTTCCCATCCCCTGTGGCCGCATGCCGCCCTGGCCCGTACGGTATCCATTCTGCTCCCTGAAACGAGAAGCCGGTCGAGGCTGGGCTGTGAGCGGTCGCTCTCGCGGCGGTAATTTGGGAAGACCACGTGGGCGGAGCGGGCGGAGCCGTACCTCTGCAGCAGGTGCGTGGACACGAAGCCCTGCGGCTCGTTGGTGACGTGGTGGCGGTACAGCTTGCTTTTGGTCTGCGCCGTCACCGCGGTGCCGTCCGAGAGCGAGAAGCGATACAGGGGAGTCTCCGCCTGACCGTGCATAAAGGCTGCGGAAACGGGACAGAACCGCCGGTGAGAGGCGCTCGCTGGCGTCCGGGGTGGGGGGTGGGGTCCAACGAGAGATCGGGGACGCAGGCATACCTTCCTGGTAGTGGCGCTTGTGCGACCAGGGCTGGCCTTCGCTGTGCTGGAGGAACATCTGGATACACCGACGCAGGAGGTCCTCCCAGCCGGGGCGCATGGACGCCCGCAGGGAGTTGGGGTCGATCTGGATCAGCTTGCCTGTTTGGGGCACATGGGAGCGGCTTGTGAGAAGGAATGAACCCCCACTGCAGTCCGCCGGGCCAACTCCAGGCCAGAGTCCTCTCACCTGAAAGCTCGTGTCTGGTATTGAAGACCTCCGTCCTCTCCACGGTGGTCATGCGCCGGGCCACACAGATCATGCACGACTGCAGGTCTGTGTTGAACACAAACACTTTCAAACTCAGCAGCACAGAAGCACGAAGCGAATAAAACAGAGAACCCTTCCCTCCGCCTAACCCGCCGGAACGTTGCGGGAACGTTACCTTCCCCCTCCTCCATCATGGCTTTGGGCTGCGAGAGGGCGAAGCACTGCATGGTCTCGTAACGCGGGCTGCCGCTGCCTTCCTCGCCGGGGTTGTGGCTGTACTTCAGCAGCATTCGGCAGTTGAAGGTGTGGCTCTTCTGCCGGGGCGCCTCTCCACCCCAGGACACGCCGTTCACTGTGTGGGCGAGATGCGGGGGGGGTCAACGCCTGCAGACGGACAGGGTTCGGTCCCCTGAGTGGAACGCCGGGCGGGGGAACCCACGCTGCTGACGTTCAGTAACAGCAAACACCATCTCGGCGCGCGATCGGCGGGACGTCAGATCTCATAGTTTGCTGTCAAACAGCAGATGGCACATGTCCAAAGAAAACACCCCAACCTGCGTTTTTCAAGGGACAGATGACAACGGAACCACGGGCGGCACCATAGTAAGTAATTATGGACCCTTGGCGTCTTTGGTTTTATAGTTTTTAAATATCACTCCTAGTGACCCTTTTCCCCCCCTCCTTAAAGCAAAGTCAGAACCACACCCTCATCTTTATTCAGGAAACGCCAAGAGAGAGAACGCACCAGCGTACAGAAAACCGTTCAAAAGAGTTTTGTTCAGAGCGCTTGGATGAGGCCTGCTGTTGTGGGGGGGGTTTAGATTCCCGACTGGTGACTCCAGGCGTCATCAACAACAGACTTGGGAAAACGCGGAAAAGTGTATGTTTAATTCACAGGGAACATGATATCACAACGAGCGCATTACCATAAATACTGCCTACACACCTCTGACCGAGAACCGCTGCTGAACCGTGAAACAGGTGTCATATTACAAATACCAATCTGGGAAGAGCAGGAATTAATCAGAAATCGCGCTCTACCAAGCAGTGGAACTTTCTACTTTAAACCATTCAAAGCATGCCCCGAAAGAGTGAAAACGCACGCGCTACACTTAATTAAAAACAGGAGGGAGACGCTGACACATGCACTGCATATAGCACACAATTACACGTCATTTTTTATGTGCTCATAATAGGTCAAAGTTTTATAAATGAGCTTGTGTGTGTGTGTGTGTGTGTGTGTGTCTCGAGTGTCTTTTTTTAAAAAAAGACATCAGAGTTTTTGGGTAAAAGGCTTTAGGAACGCGTGTCAGCGCCACTGGCTGTGCGATTGCCGGCTGCAGTCTTACTGTTGGACTTGGGCAGGTTCTTGTGGAACTCCTCCCGGTCCTCCTGGTGAAGGATGGTGTACACACTGGTGTTGATCAACTCCTCCTGCTTGTACTGCAGGTACTGGGTCACGTTGTCCGACACGAACACGACGCTGCCCTCCCGGTTGACCACAAACAGGAAGCCGTCCAGGGCCTGCAAGAGCAGAGAGGACTTCATCAGACACAAAGGACAGCGCAGGAGGAGGGAGCTATCCAGGGATGGAGTTAGAATAAGAACTGAACGAGAAGAAAAGGCAGAGTGAGGAGGGGGGGAAAAAAATTCCTAACTTCCCCACCACTCAACGCCGAACTCCGGCAAACCGCGGTGTCAAAATACTGCCGAGGGGCAACGTATCGCAGCGGTGACCGCCACACGCACTCCGTCTCATTAATCAACTAGCCAAACCAAAGAGCAGGGTTTCAGTCGAACTGCTGACCCCAGGCTTACCTGCAGCAGAAGCGGCCCCAGATGGTCCTTATCGATGACCCCTTGGCCCGTGGAGGACACGTCAGCCTTTTGAACATCGTCATCATTGGAGGACGCTTTCCCTAGAGAGATGATGAGAGGCAAAGTCTCATTACACCGTCCAATGCAATTACACAACCAGGGTGCTAAATACACAGAAGAAAAACATGGGGGTCCCCATTCGAATGAAATCTTATTACATGATTCCTGTGTATTGTTAATATATGAACAACAAAAAAATAATAAGTGGAAACATGCAAAAAGTGAGCTAAACCTTAGAGGTACTAACAGTCCATCACTTACAGTCCATCCATGTGCATACAGTCAATCACATACAGTCCATCCATGTGCATACAGCCAATCACATACAATCCATCCATGTGCATACAGTCCATCACATACAGTCCATCCATGTGCATACAGTCAATCACCGCAAGTCACTTTGGGGTCACTTTACCCTCGACATTCTTATTGCACGTAGCACTAGCTTCATATAAGCAACCGAGAACAGAGACAACTAAGCAAAAGGTTGCAGAATGAAAAACACTTAGTGAAATAAAAAACACATACATAAGTGATAGAGCATTCTACAAGAGACTAATCCCACCCTTTACGGCCGGTTATGACTCCCGACCAGTACTTCTCCAGATGTTCACTAAATCAATAAAACCCAGATTAAGTAGGGGTTATAGAATAAGGAGGAGAGCGCCATTAATCAAAAATTAAGTACAGGGGCATATCCTTAGTGTACGGTCAGAAGGTTTTTACTTTACTAGCCATCATGTGCATGAGGCTAACGGTCCAATCAGTCAACAAGAACAGTGACCACCAGGGGGCAGGACTGCTCAGTCAATGTTTCACAACATGCAGCCCAGCTCAAGGATAGTTTTTAAGCAGGTCAAAGTCTGTTGCATGTTTGTCATTGGGAGTTAGAGATCTACCACTGTACTGCAAAACATAAAAACTTTTAAAACAAACAAAACAAAAAAAAAAGCTACTGACAACAGCTTTAACATCGTCTGCTAAACGGTGCAGCTGGAGACGTGTTCGATCAGAGCCAAGCAAGGCTAGAACTTTAAAAGTGGTGTTCAACGTTCCACAGAGGGCCTTTTTGGTCCAGGAGTCTGTCCAGTGTTAAAGTACACTTGATTTGCATGTTTTATGAGTTACAAAGAACAGGCTGAGATGTCAGAAGGGAAGAGAGGGAGAGAGGGGGGGGACCGGGGAGGGGACAAGCGGCAGAACGCGAATGTCAGCCTGTGTGTGTGTGTGTGTGTGTGTGTGTGTGTGTGTGTGCGTGCCGAGCTTCATTATTCACTTCCTGTAACTATGGTAACCTCTCTCCACAAAGTCAGAGACAGCTGTGCCCTCTTCCCCTTCCTATCGAGATAGCGAATATTCTGAGAACTGTCATCGCTTCCTCATCAGTCCCACAGACCTGAGCCAGCCTCAACACTGCCCGGCGGTGCAAGCACATTCAACCTGATCTGCAGCTTTGCAGAGCCCCTGACACACAGACCAGGAAAACCGCGTTAATCAAATAATTACACAGCCAACTGCTGAGAACAAGCACAAAGTGGCCCGTCGACTTTCCGAGCCGGAAAGAAATGCTACAGGTTTCCCACCCCTTTCTAAATTTAGAATCGGTAATTATTTTTGCGTTTCCTCTTCAGTTTGGCATTCTGCTAATGCCGCGGGACCTGTTGCTATGAACCCTACCACCTCAACGGGACGATTACTCTCCCCCCATTCCCTTTCCCTTCAAGCCACCATCTCTTTTAACACTCTGCAGGCACACAGCCTGTACGAGAGGTTCATCACCGATTGGAGGAGAGGCAGATCTCTCCAGCAGCCACCCGGTATGCTGATAGGAGACACTGGTTAGCGACCAGCTAAGGGAACTCGACCCTGGCGATTTACAACAAACCCCGTCCCGGACAGAGCCAAGCTCCACCAATAACAGGGCTGCATTTACCAACTGAGGCCTGAATAGAAAAACCTCCATCTAGATGACGTGCAAGGCGGTTGCACAGGAACACACAAACTCACCTTGCTCCTTTATCTGTCGGATCTGCCGGACCGTCTCCTTGAGGATGGCGCACTTGTCCGGCTTGACGTTGAAGTTGTCGATGTCGCCGAGGTTGGCCGAGATCAGCTCCGCCAGCTCCTCTATGTACTTGCTCTCCTGCTCCCGCCTTCTCTTGTCACACCTGCAGAGGGCGCCACCCTGATCACAACGCATCGCCGCGACAACCACCGCAAAGCGGCTCTCCCAAACTTTTTGTCTCCATTCAGTCGAGGCAGAGGGTTGAAACTAAATGAATTAGGCCTGAAGTCAACATGACAATGAAATGTAAGCCTAAATCAGTTGAGAGCAGTGTGGTTGTAACACCCGTGAGTAAAAGTAGTTCCACTCACCCCAGACCAGGCGTGTCGCAGGTAGACAGCTTGCGTTTTCGGTCGGAGCACAGCGACTCCAAGGAGTTGTCCCCCAGTCCACTCATCTTGTACACATATCAGCACCTGAAAAAGGGGGTATCCACCGGTGTTAACGTTAATGTGTTAATGAGGCACACGTATACAACTTCAGAGTTCACTCTTTCATCCTCGTCACAATTTACAGCAGTCTCAAACTCATGTCCAGATATTAGGTCCAACAAATGGAGACTGCCCCGCCAAAGGTGCGCCATGTGACTGGCAGACCAAGCATGAAAGTTCACTGGACATGAAGACGGAGAAAGGAAGAGAGACAATGCTTCTAGTCACCTGACATCTCCCAGCTGTGGCCAGACCACATGCCAAAACCTGGAAGCCCTTGAGGCATTCCCCACGATTCTGGCACCACGGCGACGCAATGCAACGCAACGCAGGCCAGTCTCCTTCTCTGAAGAGGGAAGCAAGCAGTCCCCCAGATCACTGCCAAAGCCCAAGGCCCAAGGCCCCCCCGTTTGGCCTGGACCTGCTCATCTCAGGATTAGCAGCGTTTCCACGGTAAGCCCTGATCCACGACAAACCCCATTAGACACGAGCCCGTCACCCTTCCCAGAATTCTGCACAAGGTCTGACTCCACAAGTGGCTTGGTGTGGGGAAGGCAGGGCGATTGTCTAGATTTCGGACCGCGAGAGTAAAGGCTTGTTTCCTGGTGCATCTCCTTTGAGTGCGCGGAGAGAAGGATAACGTCCGCACCGTGCCAAACCTTCACCAAAACGCTTTTTACATTCAGCCGATTTTCTGTGCACTCTCGTGACTGGGGGTGACAACGGCTCCAGGAGGACGGTCCCCAGGCACATGGTTACGGCCACGCCCCGCCTCCTCCAGCCGGTGCTCACACACAAACCGTGTTTGTTTATGCCAGTTTTGATAACAAAGATTGTCTTGGTCCTGGAGCGTTTGCTGTCAGGGACCCGTCCCTAATTGAGCCCCTGGTCACAGTGACGCCCTGCACAGCTTGTCACGCCCACACCTACCCTGCCACATCTCTCAGTCTCACTGACAGCACAGAGTGCGCGGTGGAGACGACCGTCATGAGTGGGCAGGAACGAGCCGCATTTGGGGCAGGAGAGAGTCTCTGCTCAAAGCTCTCGGGTCTAGCCAAGACCAGCCAAAAACCCCCCCCCCAGCTGTACCAAGCGTGCTTCGGACGGTTTCAAGACACAAAACCTGGCAAACAAGGCGAGTAGATTCACAAGCACCTGCTGGGGCACAAGAGACATCTGTGAAGGCACAAGAGACATCTGTGAAGGCCACGGAAGAATGAAGATAAGCCGATTTAAGAAGTGGTGGCAACGCCGACACGAGAGTTTAGGCAGTGGATCGGAGGGAGAGACGGGGCCGATTTCAGCCAGAAATGTCGCGGAAATGAGATGCTAGCGCAGTGGCCTGGTTGAGGGATCCAACTTCTCCACAAGGGAGCAACTCCCATCCGAGATGACTTCTAATAACTAATCACAGTCATTTCCACTTTCCACTCACACAAAACATATGGTTTAAAAATCGAAAACCATTAATGGCCTGACAATAAAATAAAACCCACTAGCCGGCTCAAAGATGTTCATTTTTTAGGTCTTTTAATAATTCTAATGTAAATAACGACAAGATGAAAGCCGTTTATAGCTAGCTGCCTGTCTGGGATGCCAACTGCCAAAATTACAGCCTAAAGGTAATCCTCGACAGCTCACTTTGCACATGGTTCTGCATGTAAACATCTATTGGCGACCACATGCACATTCGGGTCAGAAGTCCGTAGCGAACGAGCCACGCATCGACTGAATTTAACACGAAGCACAAAAAGTCCTTAACACCCACGCCAATTCAGCAGCTGTACCCCGAACTCTACAAAGTTGGGTGTAAAACACCAACACAAAACACAGCCAGTCTAGACACAGCATCATATAGGCTCCAGATTACCACACTTACAAACCTGCAGCATTAGCATGTCTAAAGAAAAGCGCAATAACAAATACTGCCGACTGCCTCGTTTGAATTCATTATAAACAAAAAACAAAACAAACGAAAAAATCACTATTGCATAGATTGCCATTACCGAGACAAGGACCATACTGAAAGAAATAAAAATAAATACGGGGTTGCTTTTATTTTTTTGGTTAAATTCTAAATCTCCAACATGGTCTCCATTGATTCGGCGGAATACACAGAACAGGGCGGGCCGGCGTGTCACGTCTGAGCCAAGGGCACAGGACGGGGAAGCGGGCTCGGCAGCGAGGGAAATGTTTCATTAAGGCCCGTGCGATTTTCCATTTCTCTTAATTAGCCAGCCTAATCTGCAGCTCGGGCAGAGAGAGGTAGAATGACATCAAATAGGGTTCAATAGCGATGGATCGCGTTACATTTAATTTGCTTTAAAAGACAGAGGGACCCAATTTTCTAATTAAACGGGGAGCTCTGTGCTAAAAGATCACGCTCCGGCCCTCCCTGCCAGATTTGTGGTTCTCCGCGTTGATTTCGGCTCCAGTCAGCGCGTCAGAGACGACATTGCCTTAATTGAAAAGTGCGGCTCTATGTATGACAAATTTACAGGAAGGGGGTGGGAGTGAAATATTCTCTGATGGAGGGTCATGGGTTTAGTTAAAAGTAGAATCATTTGTTTCTTTGTGTAAATGCAGCTGTGAACCGGTTTCGATTGTCCAGGGGAAATGCATTGAAAATGAATGATTAACTTATAAACACACTGATCTGGGAACAGTGCTACAATCTGCCAAACAAACATTCAGGCCCTTTGTGTGAAGGAGTGATACTCGTATGACAACCACCGCTTGTACCAGTACTCGGTTTGAACAATTTTTATTCTTAAATGGAAGGAAAATCCAGTCGCACGCCAAAGAGATAATTCATTCTCAACAAGCCCCCGAAAGCCTCAGGGACTCACCTCAGTCCTTGTGAAGAAAACCGCGTTCGTACGCAAACGAACGCTCAACGCTCAATAACGACACGCCACTGACTCACCGTTTGAGGTGTGCAAAAAAAAAACCCCATCAGACCTGCAAGCTGGGCAAACAGGGCCGTTCCTCCGCCCAAATCCTGGCCTTGCAGTCCCCCTTTCCTCCATCCTCCAGGACGCCTCACAAAGAGGACTATTGACAAACCACAGCTGTGGTCTGACAGCTCAATAAATGAACTCATTCAATTAGTGCACATTAGGCTGGGGTGGGAATCTGTGCTGTTCCAATCATTTCAGGTTTCTATCAAGAATATTCCACCCCCACTCTATGTCAAAAAGTTACATTATTGCACCAATTAAAATACAGATTGTGGAAGGACTGCTTCCTGCCTAGCGATGATTAAATTCGTTCTTCGTGAACGTAATGCCTATTAATTATGTTACAAAAACATCCACCACAGCTCCAAGCATCCATCCTGATCTGACTAGTAATTAACGACAACATGAATGAAGGTGTCCTGCCAATCAGAGGCGTATAAATATGAGAAAAAGACACAGAGCTGCGTAAACGGTTGGAGGTCGAAGCACGGCTCTCTGCACCACCCTTAGCTGGTACGTTCCGGCTGAGGGAGACAACTTTGGCTCCAGCAGGAATGAGCAAATGGTCTCGGAGACAAACAACCAAGATTAACACACACACACAAAAAAAAATCCAGGACTATAAATACACGCGAAGACAAACAACACTAACAACTCTGCAGAGGAGACCGAGTAGCAGAGGGGAGGAGAAAGGAGGGACGTGTAGCGCAGGCTAACAAGGGGGCGGGGAGAAGGGGAGGTCTGGACGGTTAGCACGGTTAGCAGCAGACATCTGACACCTTCCGTTTAATTGAGTCTAGAGGCCCGCTGCCATTCATTATCCCCCCGCTACATTCTACCAGGGATAATCCCCTGCAAATTACCCTCACTTATTACACGAGTCGAGCGCGTCGAGGTTCCGCCACACCGCCGCTCTCCTGACAGGCGCCGCCCGCCCAGCTGCCCCAGGCCCCGCCCCCTCACCGTGTCACAGACAGGCCACTCGGGGGAAGTCTCAGCAGAAATAGTCCTCTCTCTCTCTCTCTAACTGCAGTATAACGGATCCTCTGCCCTTTGTTTTCATACCCCGGCCCTGTCTTCTACCTCAGCCTTTTAAATAAAGGAGGGAGGAACTGAAGGTGTGTGTGTGTGTGTGTGCGTGCGTGCGTGCGTGCGTGCGTGCGTGCGTGCGTGCGCCACCACGTCTCCTCCGTGTCACCATGTCTTGTGAAAACATATCTGTGTGTAATTACCTGACGGTTGCTTCAACGACAGAGCACCAGGCTTCACAATTAACACCAGCACTGACAGTGTGCACACCTCACTCTCGGGAGGAACAGTGGGTTTCATTTGGTTAACCATGCACTACCATCACTATGCTGACACGACAGTGTCTGGGAAACAGCTCACCTCTTCAGCAGTGTAGAATGACAAAGTCGAGCTTCATTCAACTTCACATCCTGGTGAAACAAAAACTGAAATTAGTTTTAAAAGCACCTTGGTTGTGATACATGTACAGAATTATATGAGACTGTTATACAAGAGACCTTTTTTTCAAGAGAGAGATTTTTTACATTTGATTGTGAAAATGAAACGCGTATAGGAAAAGTAGGCAGCGGCGCTTGGAGCGGCACGCCTGCCAATCAGCTCTAGACTCACAACTGAAATGGATCTCAGCCGATTCAGAGTAAAACCCAGCCTTGTCTATGGAGTGCTGAGCGTAAATGAGAAAGAAGGTGTCTGAATCAGCCCACTCTCATGACTAATGACGTGTCTGTGAGTGCGAGTGCGAGTCTGTGTGCGAGTGCGAGTCTGTGTGCGAGGTCCATTAGGCAGCTGTTTACCGGTATGGATCACCACTGCTGGTTAGCGCCGGGGATTCAGAGCAGGACGCCGCACGGCGCTGAGTCAGGACACTCCCCCACTCACCCTCCATTTTTCTCTCTCATTCCCCAACTCTTTGGCCCCCGTTCCCCTTCCCACTGGTCTAAAAAAAGGCCGAGCGCAGCAGTAAATGTGCGAAGCGTCCCAGCACAAGCCTGTTGCAGGACCAGGTTCGTTTATAAAACAGGAACACACACACCCACGATCAAATGAGTCACGCAACTGAAATTCCACGGCAAGAGAGGCTTTTTTTTTTTTTTTTTTTAAACAATCAGTTACAGTGCAAACAAGTGCAAAGATCACCAACGATACCGGCATCTAAAAAGAGCAGCGTATGTTACTTAACCCCACCCGACTCGGTGGGGTTGAGAAAAGACTGAAAACGCTTGCATGTAGACCAGGAAGCAGCTGTAGTGTTCACACTTCCTGTGAGCTGTTTGTGTTTAGACGAGAGACAGACAGCGCCAACGCGGGCAGGACGGGCCGGGCCGCTGTAGCTGGCATCTCCCTCTGCCTCCACTGCTCTCTCAACGCTCCGCGACCACCGGCTGTGGCAAAACGGCGCAAGCGCTGCCGATCACGCCACTCGGGGCTGCCGCCGGTTTGCAGGTGCTGTCGAGGATTCACAACTGAGCCGGGATCCTCCGAGGTCGGAGGTCGACATTCTGTGCTCCGCAATCGGATCACACTTTACAAGTTTTACACTTTTCAACCCGTATCTCACAATCACCACGGCTTACTTATGTGGCACTTGACAGCCAAAATATATTCTAACTTCTCAACAGTAAATTAACAATATAGTCTTCCAAGCAACAACCCATGAAAATCTTTATGGGACGTCTTGTCATCAGATGACGGGCGAGGACCCGTCCCGCCTGAGGTTAGCCACGAGAAGTAACCGGATCCAAAAACAGCAGCGGGACCCCAGCCCTTACCCCCCCCCCCCGACCTCCTAATCAGGTCACCAGCTATCTGAATGGACGCGTGTCGTCAGAGGAGGGACGCAGTTTGCAAGCCCAAACCCATAGTAGCTGAATTCAAATGGAAGTGTGTGTGGAATGGGGGGAGGGCACAGGAACCACACCGTTGTTCCTCTTGCTGAATTACATAGAACTAAGCACACAATTTCCTTAGGTACTTAATGACGGTGGTATCCGAAACACAACCAGGGCAAACAAATCTAATTTTTGGGGGGGGATAAACTTTCAAGTCTGTCCTTCAATTTGGTGAGAGCTGTAACGAATACAGAAGAAGCCCCCCAAAAATACCCACAATGACAATGAGAAATTATTCGGAAATAATTTAAGAAGACCTCGAGCCACTCAATGAGTAGATCTATGACTAATTAACTCACAAATCTAACTCCGGTCCAAAGCGTTTTTGATGGGAACGTATGGCACGTAGGAACTCCACCTACTCAACACCTACCCCCCCCACACAAAGGAAAAGCTGTTGTCCTGGATCTAAACCCTGCAAAAACTACCACGAAAGCAAAACAATCCATCCGAAACTGAGGAGCAGTCGAATCCCAGAGCCACCTACAGACCCCCAAACCGCCCTGGGTTATTCACTCCCCAGTGGCTGTCACACCTCTCGACATGGGAAAGGAAAGATTAATGCTTTGTTTTTGTCTCACTGACAGGCGGAGCTGGGAGAATAATTTGATTTCTCCCACAGTCTGTCCAGCTCGTATTTCCTTCTCCAAGATCGGGGTGGGGGATCTGTTACCAACTGTTCTACACAGAGCCATGGCACTTAAATGGCCGCTGATTAACAGATTTACCTTGCTGATAAGAAGTTAAGACTACCACTGTAGAGCCTCTCCTCGGTAAGCACGCCAGGGGCCCCGGGATTCACATCTGAAGGTTCGACTCCACAACTGGCTCCCAGCTGAGCGACGCTTCACAATTAGCAGAAGCAGGGGCTGGACGCGAAGTCAGCCCGGGTCGATCGCGGCGAACATCGACGCTGTAGCCTCTCCAGCGACTGCAGGAGTGGGTTTCAGAGGGCCCGAAACGTGGCACGTATAAATTGCCTGATTTTTGGAAAATCTTCGCAGGGGTTTAGGTTGATCTTGGCCAGTTGCCCTTCCTTGTAGTGTCCACAACGGCCTTAGCTAAAATACGAGGGTGTCCGCTCAACGCCGCGCGGATGGAAGCAACTGAACTTGGCACAGGGCAAGGTGGAATCATTTCAACCCACGCCAGAGAAACTGGAACCGGGGGCTCCACGTTACCCACAATGGAGCAAGGGACACGCCCGTGATCCCCCAGCCAGACTCTGGCCCAGTTCACACTATCGCCTGGCTCCTTTTCGACTGACAAAACAAAACGGCACAAATCCAGCACATTAGCTAATATTACAGCGCACTAAGCCCCATCAAACTAAGGTTAAACAGAACACAACAGTATTTGTACTAAAGGAGCATGTGTGTACGTATAAAGCCTATGATTGAACGGTCACGCTGGGTTTTGGCAAGCGGGGTAAAGAGCATAACGTCTTGCTCGTAACTAAACGGATTGCATGACAAAAGCCAACAATGACACAGTTAGTCTAGGAAGCCTAGCGGTCGTAAATTTATTTCAGCTCCACCATTCTGCTGAAGAAACCGTGAGCAGTCTCCGTGAGCAGTCTCCGTGAGCAGTCTCCGTGAGCAGTCTCCGTGAGCAGTCTCCGTGAGCAGTCTCGCGTAGCACCAAGCAGACATGCGTTCCCTGGGACTCTTACAAAAACCAGCGTGGCCAAAGTTCAACAGCTCAGCTCCAGATACCGGAAACTTTTTTTTCCTTCTCGGGGAACACAACAGCTCATTACTGCACTCGATATCTCTGACCTTGTGCTCTTTCTAAAGCACTAACCCGTAGGCCTACAGTAGGAGTAAATCAGAGCTATACGCTCCATACGGACCGCCGTCTCCAAAGCTCAAAGTAAATTATCCAGTAAATCTGTGTGTCATAATACACGAATGCCCAGAAACGGGCCCTATGGTTCTGATTACAGGTTTTGTGTTTAAGACGAATGTCGGAACGGCCAATAACTGCGCACGGTAATGGAAAGCCAGATCGTTTGAACAGCCCGTAAGGCTCTTTGGGGCAAGCTTCTATGCATTGTAACCAAATTACATCTCCATTGAGGGCCATCCAGGCAGCCTCTTATGGACTCCTTGATTAAACCCTCACAGCCCCGGCGCTGACAAACAGGGAGGTTTGTGCTCATTGGCTGTAAAACTGTATTAGACGTATTAGAAGCATGGCGGAGGATTAACTGGAGAGTTCCAATTTGCCTTTTATTATGCATGACTCGAACACCAGCTTCATCTGCCAGCGATGACCACTGTGAGCAGGAATGCCAAACGTGTTTGCCCGGGGCAAGGGTTCAGAGGCAGGCGATGCCCCCCTCCCACCCCGGCGTCAATCTACATGAGCATATTTTTCACTGCAAACAAAAGCACTGTATTCTCAGTGGTTATGGTTACTACAAATTTTAGGAATGCTACGCTCGGGGGGGGGAGGAGTCAGTTTCGTCATGCTACAGGCTGGGATCTACAGGCTCCGCGGATCTCTCTGGCCCGGCCTGGACGGTAGGTAGACCCTGGCCGACCTCGGACGACCTCGCACCACCCCAGACGACCTAGCACCCTCTGGTCCGTCATAGCTTAAGGAAAACCAGCCATTTCCGTACGTGGCTGCAGGGTCAGAGCGCGGACATAAACACACACCGCGAATCAGTTTATCATTACATCGCTGATACCGTGTCCCCGATACTCTGTTTGTATTGGCTCCTGTGCCGAATCCTTCAGAGCAGGTTTCTGAGGTTTTTCCTGGGAAAAAAAGTCAAAGTCCTTAAATCAAACCACTGCTACTTTACGAATATTCTCGCTGGAGGAAGGAACTGAACTACCGTTTTTCTGGTGCCCTTCACTCGCCGTGCCACGCTCATTTCCTTGTAGACCGACTTAATTTACGTAAACTCCTCCATATCTCTATTCACCCGTCCATCGGTTTCCACCGGTAAAGCTACGCCAATCCAAGGAATACATTTTCCCCAGAAAACCTAGATGCAGACATTGAGAGAATCAGAAAACAAGAATTGAGAATGAACCTCAACATATGGTGGTACTTTGTACTGTAACTAAGGGGCCCATAACATTTACATATTTAAAGAGCAAGATTCACTCCTTTTCTTATACAACCGTTCTGTAGTCTCACATCTGTAATTCGGAATGTGAGGGCAAGGATTCAAATTAGATTCATGTATTTTTAATCTTTCCCCAATTGCCAGAAGATACACAACTGTCACAGCAAATGTAATCAAAATGAACCAAACTGTCACCTGCCAGTATGAGACTGCTCAAAATATTTAAAAAGAAACAAGTGCTTTCCTGTCCTGGTTACCCCTCAGCCTTGCACAACACAGACCCAAGGAAACCGAGGGAAGTTCCGTAATCTCACGCTGAAATAAAAGTCATCTCTGGTTCCCAGCACCAAAGCGTGGAACCATGCACGGACCGACGCGTCGCCATGGTGAGAAAGCAGCGTTCCGTAAACCGCTGCTCCCCGAGCGTTCCGTCCGTAGACACGGGCAAGTCTGCGCTTGTGCTCCTGCTCATCAGCTGACTGGTGTCGGCACTTTGTGATTCGTTCCAGATGGGGGTTGTCAAGAAACCTTCTGGTTTGGGTGATGTATGGGCCTTCACAAACCAACAAAGGCCCTTCTTCAACGGATGCCTTTTTTTATTGACTGAGATTGAACAAAGATGATGGATTTAACCTAAATATCTTACTGGCAAGAAGGCAGGAAAAGTTCATTTAAAAAAACAAAAAACAAATGAAGTCTACGACTGACTCTACATCTATATCGCTTTTTAGCTAGACCATAAAGAATCCATTGCATTGCATCTATAACCAATTTGTTTACAAGAAAACAATGTACTGCGGATGTGATGCGCTCCCATCTCAGTAACTCAGTTGTCAGATTCATTTTCGCCCATATAAAGTTATTATCACCTCTTAATGAGGTCGTCGCTTTGAATATAACACGCAGGATCATTAGCACAATGCTCTACTTTGACCATGAAACGCAGAAGGGTGGTCAGAAGGCGTGCACCACATTACCAATATCTCCACCCCCTTTCAAACACACTCGAAACTTTAAGTGATAAGGGATTTTATTTTCACCAGGTGGACTGAATTCCATTACCATACAATGGCACATCCACCCTGCGGAATTGAGCTGAAAGCTCTACCAAGCCTTTGAAAAACTAGCTTGTTGACGTTTCGCTGTCGACCGAGGCACAATATAGACACATTTCTCTGCATTCTGCTTTAATTTAATCCCAAACAAAATGGCATAATGGATGGGGCAAACGCACACAAGCCTGTATCGCAGGCAGAGAGAAAACTCCATAGTGTGAACTTTCAGTGACTTTCTTTAGTATAGCCCTAAAACCAAAAACGGCAGTTAAAGAAAACGCAAAAGCCAGCCAAGCCGCAACTTGGCACCTGGCCTTCTATTTAACAAATCTGACCACTGTGACCAATAAAATAAAATAAAAACCTTAAAAAAAATGACCTACAGCTCAACGTCACACCGAGAGAGAGAGAGAGAGAGAGAGAGAGAGAGAGAGAGAGAGAGAGAGAGAGAGAGAGAGAGAGAGAGAGAGA